>JAVTVY010031699.1:0-124262 GCA_036873755.1 Hanleya hanleyi
TCTCTTCACCGAACAGATCGTGGTAGATTTCTCATCCCTCTATCCCCGTCTCGGCGAATATTTTGAGATAGATTTCTCTCCCCTTTATCCTGTCTCGTATAATTATCTGTCGGACTCTCGCACCGTCTTGCAATGAGTTTTCTCCCCTTTATCGCATGTTTATAAATGTAGATTGGATACTGTCATGGTGTTGCGAGATAAATCTTTCTCTCCTCCATTCAGTGAATGTATGGAAATAGATTTCCCTCCCCTTTATCTCGTCTTTTTGAAGGTAAATTCTGTCAGACTAACGCTCTCTGACACAAGTTCTCTCCCTTTTATCGCTAACCTCATCCTGTGTTGATAACATCAGGTTGGGTGGTGTAGAGGGAAATTTACATTTGGGAACTGGGGGCATGGAGGATCCCCCATACTTTGCTATTTAGAACGAGATGCTAATTATACAATATATTCTGTTTCTCCCCGAACAAATCCACCGACCGCAATATGCACCCCCCCCCCCGCATCGATTCAACTGAACGTAAATATTGAATGAGAATTCATCCCACTACCAGATTATGCAGCAGAGTAAATGATCGACACTGTTCGAGTATCATCCCTCACACGAGATACACCCATTCGGAACTCCCGAGCGGAAATCTACGAAGGGGACATCTCAAACCGGAGATCCCCGAGAAGTTGCGAATGGAGGTACACCGACTGATTCGGGTGAGCGAGAATATCGTTCGACTTGTCCGTGACGTCAATGACAAGTTATACCCCACTGAGGTCGCCGATACTTGTTAAAGCGGATAACGCTCATCTTCCATGGACCAAAGTCAACATAACCTGTGACGTACAATGTAACATGACCTAAAACGCTGAATATCTCTTTCCTTAACCTGTCATCGCGAGAAAGCTTCACGCGAGCACATTCCATTCTTCTCAGTTTGCTCATACCGAGAATGTCAGCGTTTTCCTTTTCGAAATACACGAATGATTTGCATAAAATGTAGACTATATACATATGTGCGATGCTGGGACTTGGAGCTCTTGTTCCCCAGAAAGAAACAATATATTGTCTAATTAGCACTTTGATAATCTCATCTAAATTGCATAGATTCGCACTTCAGGGAGAGTTAATATATTGTCTATTTAGCGTAGATTCGCAAATCTGTTTTACCTCGTCGAGATTGCAGAGAAGACAATATATTGTCTAATTAGCACTTTGATAATCTCATCTAAATTGCATATATTCGCACTTTGGGGAAAGTTAATATATTGTATATTTAGCGTAGATTCGCAAATCTGTTTTACCTCGTCGAGATTGCAGAGAAGACAATATATTGTCTAATTAGCACTTTGATAATCGCATCTAAATTGCATCGATTCGCACCTCCTGCATACTTAATATATTGTCTATTTAGCGTAGATTCGCAGATTCAATTTCACACGCCGGCTTCACAATATATTGTCTAAATAGCACTGTGGGAAAAGTGAATAATATATTGTATATTTAGCGTAGATTCGCAAATGTGTTTTTAGATTCGAAGATTCAATTTCACACGCCGGTTTCACAATATATTGTCTAAATAGCACTGTGGGGTCATTCTCACGGAAAGGCACATTTTCACTTGGGGAAATATCTGAAAATCAAGATCACCAATGACTACAGAATTTGATTTCAACAGAGTCTCCATTGACAAAACTCTTTATAATGCGTACAATAAATGCAGACATTCCGAATAATAAACTTTTCCTAACACTTGTCTTCAATTATGTCACTTGTGTTACACAGGAATTATCCGTATATTGGGCACTAAGATGACAGAAATAGGAAGATACACACATACTAGGCAATATATTGCGTGTAACTATGACCAACGATGAAAAAATTGAAGTTAAGAAAACAAGTTTGTTTTTAGTATTCTAATTATGCTACACAGTTCACCAAAATCAGCCAGTTGAATCGCATGTATCAACCATTCATGTAGATTTTGTATAATAAAGCTAATTATTCTTGATGCTGACTTTAAACTAATTATGGAGGTATAAATCGGGAGGAGACACAGATTGGGGTGATGAAAGTGTTCAATGTAAGATCCCAAAATCAGACAATCACGACCATTTCAACCTTTTCGCTCTGACAATAATTGACGTTTACTCCAATGAGATTAACATATTCGCACGGCACAATCTTTTGATATTTTCTACCCCTAACAGAGCCAGATTTTTCGGCGGGAGTAAACTCTTTCATGTTTACGGACCCTGCCGGGAAATGATGCCTTATTTGGAAAATGTTTCGGGATAATGTTTATATATTAGACCACGAGCTACCGCGTGTAATTACTGTGGGCGTGATTTTGAAATAGTCACAACCAGCTATCCATCTGATAGGCTAACAATAGTAGTTTCAACTCGCACGGGATTTATATAGGGCTGAATTTAGATATAATACATGTATTCCGTGATATTATATCTGACTTTACTGAGATTGATACATACTTATGCTTATCATCGTTCCCAAACGAGTCCATAAACAGAAAGATTTCACTCCCAAGTTAGAATAAAATCGTCAAAACACACGAAGTCAACACTCAATGTACCGAAAAGTCATTTCAATGGCTTGGCCAGTTTAAATATAACGTCCGCAGAATCACCGATACAGATTTACCTTTTCTCTCTGGTATATCATCAAACACAGAAATGCCTCCATGGACAAGAAATAAAGCATATGTGACCATGATCGAAAATATCAGTTGCAGCGGGCTTTTGTTTTACCGAGTTTTTTCTATCGAAACCCAAATTATATGAGTGTAGACCTAATAAACTATGGTTTGGATATCTCCATGCCAGGTTTTAACTTTCTTTGTACATTGTCGATTTTCTGGTAATGAAGTAAAAGTATGAATCAAACACTCCAAATCTCCCCTCAAGTGACACATATCCCTCAAGTGACACATATATCTCCAGTAAAAAGTCGAATATATAACAAATCCGCGACATTTCGGCACGCGACATCTCAGCATATACGAGATTTCGGCATGCAACATTTCGGCACAACGTGAAGAGTACGACATTGTGGCATGCGACATTTTCACATGTCAAAGTCGCGTGACGAAATATCGCTTACCGAAATGTAGCTTGCCGGAATATCGCGTGACGAAACGACCTGATACCACATATAATAAAAGGCTATTTTATGGATAACAACTTTTGTATCCCGTACACAATATTTGTGTATGTATCGCTGTTAATCGACAAGAGTGTTTCATAACAACAATTTTAATTACTGGCTTATTACATGTATTAACAACATATGGCCGTTCTGATTCTTCGGTGAAGCAGCTTCTTGTGTTCCTAATGTCGATGGACCCAATACCACCCATTGAAGAGACAAAGACATGACTATAGCGCCACTAGCGGAGGAAGAAAATGTCAGTGCGAATGATGTTTGATAAATCGTACAAGATATAATTATATCATTTTATCACGTAAACGCAATGCACAGGTATCTAATATCATTTTTGTGGAAGAAGGTGATCCAAATTACATGTACTTATGGCATGATATATTTGCGAAGATAATAATGTAGCATTACATCGTTAAACAATATACCAGAGAGTCCAGGTTTTCAGCTTTCGTGATTAACGCCCTTTCTTCGAATTGTTTTCATGGTAACAATATGCCATTTCTAGGTTCAACAATCAAAGGTGAAGCATTGTCATGAGCGACATTGTCATTATCATTTCTGTAAGTCCGAGAGGACATTCGCCGCCTTTCGCGATAGCACATGCAAATTTTAAAACCACGGACCCACAGATGACTATATAGTTCTTTTTTTTAGGGAGATAGTTGCTAAAATCTGCACGGAATATCATCAAATTATTGTCGACCTTTTATCATTTTGACGCAACCCCTAGTGTCGAATGCCATTTGGTTCTCACGAGAATTGTTCACTTAATGGTTTTATAGTGATTGTAACAATATGGCATTTCTAGGTTCAACAAACAAGGGGTATCCACATTCAATTTACTTGTTAAGGATTTACTGCTGCATAGATAATACATGTATTATTGTTATATTAACAACATATCATTTCTGGGTTCAACAATAGAGAATGAAGTATGATCGATAGGGTTAAACCGCCTTGTGAATATATGTAAATAGAAAGTATATTAAGTCTTCTTCAATTGCGGATATTTGCAATTTACATCACATTATCAATGCTCTGATTAGACAATATATTGCTTCCTATTCAACAAAATATATGTACGAATAAAATTTAGACAATATATTGTCTTCTCTGCCATCTCGTCGAGGTAAAACAGAATTGCGAATCTACGCTAAATTGACAATATATTAACTCTCCGTGAAGTGCGAATCTATGCAATTTAGATGAGATTATCAAAGTGCTAATTAGACAATATATTGTCTTCTCTGCCATCTCGACGAGGTAAACACATTTAAGAATCTACGCTAAATAGACAATATATTAACTCCCCCTTATGTGACAATAAAGTGAATGACAAATCGATTTGCGAATCTACGCTAAATAGACGATATATTACCTTACCATGCAGTGCGAATCTATGCAATTTAGATGAGATTTCCAAAGTGCTAATTAGACAATATATTGTCTTCTCTGCAGTCTCGATGAAGTAAAACAGATTTGCGAATCTACGCTAAATATACAATATATTAACTTTCCATGAAGTGCGAATCTATGCAATTTAGATGAGATTATCAAAGTGCTATTTAGACAATATATTGTCTTCTCTGCAATCCCGACGAGTTAAAACAGATTTGCGAATCTACGCTAAATATACAATATATTAACTTTCCCTGAAGTGCGAATCTATGCAATTTAGATGAGATTATCAAAGTGCTATTTAGACAATATATTGTCTTCTGTGAAATTTCGCCGAAGTTAAAACACATTTGCGAATCTACGCTAAATAGACAATATATTAACTTTCCATGAAGTGCGAATCTATGCAATTTAGATGAGATTATCAAAGTGCTATTTAGACAATATTTTGTATTCTCTGCAATCTCGACGAGGTAAAACAAATTTGCGAATCTACGCTAATATACAATATATTAACTTTCCCGGAAGTGCGAATCTATGCAATTTAGATGAGATTATCAAAGTGCTAATAAGACAATATATTGTCTTCACTGTAATCTCGACGAAGTAAAACAGATTTCCGAATCTACGCTAAATATACAATATATTAACTTTCCATGAAGTGCGAATCTATGCAATTTAGATGAGATTATCAAAGTGCTATTTAGACAATATATTGTCTTCTCTGCAATCTCGACGAGTTAAAACAGATTTGCGAATCTACGCTAAATATACAATATATTAACTTTCCCTGAAGTGCGAATCTATGCAATTGAGATGAGATTATCAAAGTGCTAATTAGACAATATATTGTCTTCTCTTCAATCTCGCCGAAGTTAAAACACATTTGCGAATCTACGCTAAATAGACAATATATTAACTTTCCATGAAGTGCGAATCTATGCAATTTAGATGAGATTATCAAAGTGCTAATTAGACAATATATTGTCTTCTCTGCCTCTCGACGAGGTAAAACAGAATTGCGAATCTACGCTAAATAGACAATATATTAACTTTCCATGAAGTGCGAATCTATGCAATTTAGATGAGATTATCAAACTGCTATTTAGACAATATATTGTCTTCTCTGCAATCTCGACGAGGTAAAACAGATTTGCGAATCTACGCTAAATATACAATATATTAACTTTCCATGAAGTGCGAATCTATGCAATTTAGATGAGATTATCAAAGTGCTATTTAGACAATATATTGTCTTCTCTGCAATCTCGACGAGTTAAAACAGATTTGCGAATCTACGCTAAATATACAATATATTAACTTTCCCTGAAGTACGAATCTATGCAATTTAGATGAGATTATCAAAGTGCTAATAGACAATATATTGTCGTCTCTTCAATCTCGCCGAAGTTAAAACATATTTGCGAATCTACGCTAAATAGACAATATATTAACTTTCCATGAAGTGCGAATCTATGCAATTTAGATGAGATTATCAAAGTGCTATTTAGACAATATATTGTCTTCTCTGCAATCTCGACGAGGTAAAACAGATTTGCGAATCTACGCTAAATATACAATATATTAACTATCCCTGAAGTGCGAATCTATACAATTTAGATGAGATTATCAAAGTGCTAATTAGACAATATATTGTCTTCTCTGCCATCTCGACGAGGTAAAACAGAATTGCGAATCTACGCTAAATTGACAATATATTAACTCTCCGTCATGTGCGAATCTATGCAATTTAGATGAGATTATCAAAGTGCTAATTAGACAATATATTGTCTTCTCTGTCATCTCGACGAGGTAAAACAGAATTGCGAATCTACGCTAAATTGACAATATATTAACTCTCCATGAAGTGCGAATCTATGCAATTTAGATGAGATTATCAAAGTGCTATGTGACAATAAAGTGAATGACAAATCGATTTGCGAATCTACGCTAAATATACGATATATTACCTTACCATGCAGTGCGAATCTATGAAATTTAGATGAGAATATCAAAGTGCTAATTAGACAATATATTGTCTTCTCTGAAATTTCGCCGAAGTTAAAACACATTTGCGAATCTACGCTAAATATACAATATATTAACTTTCCCTGAAGTGCGAATCTATGCAATTTACATGAGATTATCAATGTGCTAATTAGACAATATATTGTCTTCTCTTCAATCTCGCTGAAGTTAAAACACATTTGCGAATCTACGCTAAATAGACAATATATTAACTTTCCATGAAGTGCGAATCTATGCAATTTAGATGAGATTATCAAAGTGCTATTTAGACAATATATTGTTTTCTCTGCAATCTCGACGAGGTAAAACAGATTTGCGAATCTACGCTAAATATACAATATATTAACTTTCCCTGAAGTGCGAATCTATGCAATTTAGATGAGATTATCAAAGTGCTAATTAGACAATTTATTGTCTTCTCTGCCATATCGACGAGGTAAAACAGAATTGCGAATCTACGCTAAATAGACAATATATTAACTCTCCATGAAGTGCGAATCTATGCAATTTAGATGAGATTATCAAAGTGCTATTTAGACAATATATTGTCTTCTCTGCAATTTCAACGAGGTAAAACAGATTTGCGAATCTACGCTAAATATACAATATATTAACTTTCCATGAAGTGCGAATCTATGCAATTTAGATGAGATTATCAAAGTGCTAATTAGACAATATATTGTCTTCTCTGCAATCTCGATGAAGTAAAACAGATTTGCGAATCTACGCTAAATATACAATATATTAACTTTCCATGAAGTGCGAATCTAGGCAATTTAGATGAGATTATCAAAGTGCTATTTAGACAATATATTGTCTTCTCTGCAATCTCGACGAGTTAAAACAGATTTGCGAATCTACGCTAAATATACAATATATTAACTTTCCCTGAAGTGCGAATCTATGCAATTTAGATGAGATTATCAAAGTGCTAATCAGACAATATATTGTCTTCTCTTCAATCTCGCCGAAGTTAAAACACATTTGCGAATCTACGCTAAATAGACAATATATTAACTTTCCATCAAGTGCGAATCTATGCAATTTAGATGAGATTATC
The DNA here is from genome assembly GCA_036873755.1 of Hanleya hanleyi. Classification (NCBI taxonomy): domain Eukaryota; kingdom Metazoa; phylum Mollusca; class Polyplacophora; order Lepidopleurida; family Hanleyidae; genus Hanleya; species Hanleya hanleyi. Next base: position 7,659 of record JAVTVY010031699.1, read on the forward strand.
AAAGTGCTATTTAGACAATATATTGTCTTCTCTGCAATCTCGACGAGGTAAAACAGATTTGCGAATCTACGCTAAATATACAATATATTAACTTTCCCTGAAGTGCGAATCTATGCAATTTAGATGAGATTATCAAAGTGCTAATTAGACAATAAATTGTCTTCTCTGCCATCTCGACGAGGTAAAACAGAATTGCGAATCTACGCTAAATTGACAATATATTAACTCTCCGTCATGTGCGAATCTATGCAATTTAGATGAGATTATCAAAGTGCTAATTAGACAATATATTGTCTTCTCTGTCATCTCGACGAGGTAAAACAGAATTGCGAATCTACGCTAAATTGACAATATATTAACTCTCCATGAAGTGCGAATCTATGCAATTTAGATGAGATTATCAAAGTGCTATGTGACAATAAAGTGAATGACAAATCGATTTGCGAATCTACGCTAAATAGACGATATATTACCTTACCATGCAGTGCGAATCTATGAAATTTAGATGAGAATATCAAAGTGCTAATTAGACAATATATTGTCTGCTCTGAAATTTCGCCGAAGTTAAAACACATTTGCGAATCTACGCTAAATAGACAATATATTAACTTTCCATGAAGTGCGAATCTATGCAATTTAGATGAGATTATCAAAGTGCTAATTAGACAATATATTGTCTTCTCTGCAATCTCGACGAGGTAAAACAGAATTGCGAATCTACGCTAAATATACAATATATTAACTTTCCATGAAGTGCGAATCTATGCAATTTAGATGAGATTATCCAAAGTGCTAATTAGACAATATATTGTCTTCTCTGCAATCTCGACGAAGTAAAACAGATTTGCGAATCTACGCTAAATATACAATATATTAACTTTCCCTGAAGTGCGAATCTATGCAATTTAGATGAGATTATCAAAGTGCTATTTAGACAATATATTGTCTTCTCTGCAATCTCGACGAGGTTAAAACAGATTTGCGAATCTACGCTAAATATACAATATATTAACTTTCCCTGAAGTGCGAATCTATGCAATTTAGATGAGATTATCAAAGTGCTAATTAGACAATATATTGTCTTCTCTTCAATCTCGCCGAAGTTAAAACACATTTGCGAATCTACGCTAAATAGACAATATATTAACTTTCCATGAAGTGCGAATCTATGCAATTTAGATGAGATTATCAAAGTGCTAATTAGACAATATATTGTCTTCTCTGCAATCTCGACGAGGTAAAACAGATTTGCGAATCTACGCTAAATATACAATATATTAACTTTCCCTGAAGTGCGAATCTATGCAATTTAGATGAGATTATCAAAGTGCTAATTAGACAATATATTGTCTTCTCTGCCATCTCGACGAGGTAAACACATTTGCGAATCTACGCTAAATAGACAATATATTAACTCTCCGTCATGTGCGAATCTATGCAATTTAGATGAGATTATCAAAGTGCTAATTAGACAATATATTGTCTTCTCTGCCATCTCGACGAGGTAAACACATTTGCGAATCTACGCTAAATAGACAATAAAGTGAATGACAAATCGATTTGCGAATCTACGCTAAATAGAGGATATATTACCTTACCATGCAGTGCGAATCTATGCAATTTAGATGAGATTATCAAAGTGCTAATTAGACAATATATTGTCATCTGTGAAATTTCCCCGAAGTTAAAACACATTTGCGAATCTACGCTAAATAGACAATACATTAACTGTCCATGAAGTGCGAATCTATGCAATTTAGATGAGATTATCAAAGTGCTAATTAGACAATATATTGTCTTCTCTGCAATCTCGACGAGGTAAAACACATTTGCGAATCTACGCTAAATATACAATATATTAACTTTCCCTGAAGTGCGAATCTATGCAATTTAGATGAGATTATCAAAGTGCTAATTAGACAATATATTGTCTTCTCTGCAATCTCGACGAAGTAAAACAGATTTGCAAATCTACGTTAAATATACAATATATTAACTTTCCCTGAAATGCGAATCTATGCAATTTAGATGAGATTATCAAAGTGCTAATTAGACAATATATTGTCTTCTCTGCAATCTCGACGAGGTAAACACATTTGCGAATCTAGGCTAAATTGACAATATATTAACTCTCCATGAAGTGCGAATCTATGCAATTTAGATGAGATGATCAAAGTGCTAATTATACAATATATTGTCTTCTCTGCAATCTCGACGAGGTAAAACAGATTTGCGAATCTACGCTAAATTGACAATATATTAACTCTCCATGAAGTGCGAATCTATGCAATTTAGATGAGATTATCAAAGTGCTAATTAGACAATATATTGTCTTCTCTGCCATCTCCACGAGGTAAACACATTTGCGAATCTACGCTAAATAGACAATATATTAACTCTCCGTGAAGTGCGAATCTATACAATTTAGATGAGATTATCAAAGCGCTAATTAGACAATATATTGTCTTCTCTGCCATCTCGACGAGGTAAACACATTTGCGAATCTACGCTAAATAGACAATATATTAACTCCCCCTTATGTGACAATAAAGTGAATGAAAAATCGATTTGCGAATCTACGCTAAATAGACGATATATTACCTTACCATGCAGTGCGAATCTATGAAATTTAGATGAGATTATCAAAGTGCTAATTAGACAATATATTGTCTTCTCTGAAATTTCGCCGAAGTTAAAACACATTTGCGAATCTACGCTAAATAGACAATATATTAACTTCCCATGAAGTGCGAATCTATGCAATTTAGATGAGATTATCAAAGTGCTATTTAGACAATATATTGTATACTCTGCAATCTCGACGAGGTAAAACAGATTTGCGAATCTACGCTAAATATACAATATATTAACTTTCCCTGAAGTGCGAATCTATGCAATTTAGATGAAGTTTTCAAGTGCTAATTAGACAATATATTGTCTTCTCTGCAATCTCGATGAAGTAAAAAACAGATTTGCGAATCTACGCTAAATATACAATATATTAGCTTTCCATGAAGTGCGAATCTATGCAATTTAGATGAGATTATCAAGTGCTATTTAGACAATATATTGTCTTCTCTGCAATCTCGACGAGTTAAAACAGATTTGCGAATCTACGCTAAATAGACAATATATTAACTTTCCATGGTACGAATCTATGCAATTTAGATGAGATTATCAAAGTGCTAATTAGACAATATATTGTCTTCTCTTCAATCTCGCCGAAGTTAAAACACATTTGCGAATCTACGCTAAATAGACAATATATTAACTTTCCATGAAGTGCAAATCTATGCAATTTAGATGAGATTATCAAAGTGCTATTTAGACAATATATTGTCTTCTCTGCAATCTCGACGAGGTCAAACAGATTTGCGAATCTACGCTAAATATACAATATATTAACTTTCCCTGAAGTGCGAATCTATGCAATTTAGATGAGATTATCAAAGTGCTAATTAGACAATATATTGTCTTCTCTGCCATCTCGACGAGGTAAAACAGAATTGCGAATCTACGCTAAATTGACAATATATTAACTCTCCATGAAGTGCGAATCTATGCAATTTAGATGAGATTATCAAAGTGCTATTTAGACAATATATTGTCTTCTCTGCCATCTCAACGAGGTAAACACATTTGCGAATCTACGCTAAATAAACAATATATTAACTCTCCGTCATGTGCGAATCTATGCAATTTAGATGAGATTATCAAAGTGCTAATTAGACAATATATTGTCTTCTCTGCCATCTCGACGAGGTAAACACATTTGCGAATCTACGCTAAATAGAAAAAATATTAACTCTCCCTTATGTGACAATAAAGTGAAAGACAAATCGATTTGCGAATCTACGCTAAATAGACGATATATTACCTTACCATGCATGCAGTGCGAATCTATGCAATTTAGATGAGATTATCAAAGTGCTAATTAGACAATATATTGTCTTCTGTGAAATTTCGCCGAAGTTAAAACACATTTGCGAATCTACGCTAAATAGACAATATATTAACTTTCCATGAAGTGCGAATCTATGCAATTTAGATGAGATTATCAAAGTGCTATTTAGACAATATATTGTCTTCTCTGCAATCTCGACGAGGTAAAACAGATTTGCGAATCTACGCTAAATATACAATATATTAACTTTCCCTGAAGTGCGAATCTATGCAATTTAGATGAGATTATCAAAGTGCTAATTGGACAATATATTGTCTTCTCTGCAATCTCGTCGAGGTAAAACAGATTTGCGAATCTACGCTAAATATACAATATATTAACTCTCCATGAAGTGCGAATCTATGCAATTTAGATGAGATTATCAAAGTGCTAATTAGACAATATATTGTCTTCTCTGCCATCTCGACGAGGTAAAACAGAATTGCGAATCTACGCTAAATTGACAATATATTAACTCTCCATCAAGTGGGAATCTATGCAATTTAGATGAGATTATCAAAGTGCTAATTAGACAATATATTGTCTTCTCTGTCATCTCGACGAGGTAAAACAGAATTGCGAATCTACGCTAAATTGACAATATATTAACTCTCCATGAAGTGCGAATCTTTGCAATTTAGATGAGATTATCAAAGTGCTAATTAGACAATATATTGTCTTCTCTGCCATCTCCACGAGGCAAACACATTTGCGAATCTACGCTAAATAGACAATATATTGACTCTCCCTTATGTGACAATAAAGTGAATGACAAATCGATTTGCGAATCTACGCTAAATAGACGATATATTACCTTTCCATGCTGTGCGAATCTATGCAATTTAGATGATAATTAGAAGAATTATATCGCCTTTAAACCCCGGCACCAAAGATTAGCAAAATATCTGCACTATATTGTCACCAGTGCTATTTAGCACCATGTTAAGAGATAGGGGAGAATGAAAAATATCATGGAAAAAGCCAATTGCGCACCTAACTCCCTCTCCCAGGGTGCTTTGCGCTACGCTGCATTTACCCCAAGCTCTACCAGGCATCCATTACGTTCTGCTTCGCGCCCGCGCCTCTCCATGTAGCCGTTAATGAATGAATGCCTGGTAGAGCTTGGGTGGGATGCTGTGTATTCTAACAAAAGTTACCCCTCTTGAGTGCATTAGACTGGCCCCGCTGCACTGACTTTGACATAATAATTTGATGCAGCGTTTTTTTTCACATGGGAAAAAGTATTGCAGATATTTTTTTTTTATGAAACAAATATAACAAATTATGTACTATTATTTTCATTATACTATGTGTATTTTTTTATTATTATTATATTATCTAACCAGCAATAGCACAAGATCTAGTTAGTGCAACGATTTTAATAAAAAATGTATTTTGTGCTACATGTGTAGATTATGTCCATTAGTCCATAAAATAATAGATTTTATGAACTTCTGGTATTACTAGTAAATTGTTTTTGTATTTAATTACTGACTTGTGGTTTATGTCACCGTAACTAAATGTATAGTTATGTCCCATTGTGCTGCTGTAACTTGCTAGTTAAGATAATATGAATTTATTATAATAAAACATACCGGTATATTGAAAAAGATAATTGTTCACATTTTCAGAAATTTGCAAGACTTTCATTTCTCATTTTGGTAAAAAACACTGCATCAAATTTTATGTGCGAAAATGTGAAGTTGAGAAATATCCCCGTGGGGAAATATCCTAGATCCGGCCCTAGCTTCCACGTGAGAGCAACCGTTAGCACAGTGGGACAAGGGTGTCGGAAGAGGGAGTGGGTGCAAATCGACCATCACAACACTTCATGCCTGAGGGGACCGTTGCACGAACTATGCGTAAGCCTAAGTCCGTGCGTAAGTCATATACTTAGCGTGAGCGTAGCTACGCCGACCCGTGTCACAAAGCCTTTAAATTTACGCAAAGCCGTAAGTTATTGCGTAACTTTAAGTCTGCCCCAGAGTATGCTTAGCGTGAGCGCAACTTCGCTTGCATGTAACCATGCCTGTAGTAGATTAATCTAATGACGTAGTTGTCAAATTTTATGTATCTTATAAAATGTACAATACTTTTGGAGTCAGAAAATGGTCGTTCTTTTACCTTTTCTCTCTCTAGCATACGACCCACAGTTGCCTGGCCTGTAGGATTGGATGGTCGATGTCTACGTAATTATTTCCAATAAATTATGAAAATTAATAAATATTAAAAAAGAAAGAAATTAAATCGATTTTTTTTTTCTCAAATATTTTAGCTCTTTTATTCTATGTCATAGAGGGCAGGATATGGTAGATAATTAAAAACTGTAGTAACTCGGCTTGACATTATAGGGAATGACTTTAATTGAGCCAAAGATGAAAGAGAAATACACTTAGAAAAAATATTGAAAAAAAAAAATCGATTTAATTTTTTTTTAAATATTTATTAATTTTCATAATTTATTGGAAATAATTATACGTAGACATCGACCATCCAATATCCTACAGGCCAGGCAACTGTGATACGATCTCTCAAAGACAATGTGCAGTATTTCGCACCTCCTTTCACAAAAGAGCGAATACAAGAGTTACGATCCTAGCCTCAAACGCAGATTGCTCGGACGTGTAATTATCGAAGTTAAATATTTACAAAGTCCATTGTCGGCTATGATTATAGCACACTGGTCGAAACTTTGTATCCAATACTAATTAAACATAAATTCCAAGTGATATTTATTGCAGAGGCGAAAATCTGAAACTTACGCATTGCGTAAATGTTGATGTAATTACGTCTGCCTTGCGCCAGGTTCGTGAAACGCGTGTAGAGCCGGGCGTAGTATGAGCGCAACGCAGGTGCAAGTCCTTACGTCGATCGTAAGGTTTATAAGGTTTTATTATGCTGATCACAGCGCCCAATCAGGGCAGATACAATTTACTACACGGGAGATAACTCCTGTATTGATTTACAATGATTGAGATGAGCTAAACAAACCAGGAATAATACCCAGTGACCGTCACATGGTCATAACGAAACATGAACCGACGTAATGGAGTTACCATTAATACAACATGAAATTTCGAACAAAACTTGTAGTTTCAACTTTAAAGAAGAAAAACACATTGAATTCACAAGGGGAATCAAACTGGATACCGATTCATGTATATACATGTACAAAAACTGTCTTAATGTACCGAATTGTGGAAGAGTGTTCCAATGGCGTTTGAATAAAGATATATAGACCTATACAGTCTACTCTTGTTATAAGCTACACTTTTGTTTTACGAAGCTCCATTGCTTCATGGACAAATTTGCCAAGAGCTTTCATGACATCAACATCTTCACAAGATATCAGCCATATAAATTTGTTTTGCGGACTAAGCTGTGAAAATACTTTGTTGCTGCTTTCAACAGCAGACAAGAACTGATACCTAAGGGTTGAATACAGACTACATTCCATGATAAAGTGAAATTCATCTTCAACATGACCTGAATTACAGAGTGTACAGAACCTTTTCTCCGGGGGAACTCTATCATGTTTACCATATCGACCGATTTCTATTTGCAAACGATGACTACTGGTTCTTAATTTACACAAGGAAGCACGATGGTTATATTGTAGTACATCTATATATTAGTCATAGTAAATCTCTGCTTAAATAATCTTTATGTACGTAGTTTGTTTCCACTAATAACATGTGTTTTGTCATCCGCTAATTGGGTTGACCACCAATTAGAAAAAATTGAATTAAACCGTTTGGTAGCCTTTGATACAAGTTCACCAACAGACAGGTTCTGTACTTTGAACAAATGTTCAAGTTTTAGGTAAGACAATATACATTTGATATCAGTCACCCAAGTTCTTTTGTTCTGAGCATCCATAACATGTGTTTTGTCACAGTTGACCACCAATTAGAAAAAATTGAATTAAACCGTTTGGTAGCCTTTGATACAAGTTCACCAACAGACAGGTTCTGTACTTTGAACAAATGTTCAAGTTTTAGGTAAGACAATATACATTTGATATCAGTCACCCAAGTTCTTTTGTTCTGAGCATCCATGGAGACAGAGAAAGCATAAGCATCACGAATCAGAGTGTTTTCATAAGTATTGGCCAACCGATGCCAGTATTTCAGCATATTGCAGATTATATGTAGGAGAAGAGGTGAACGACCAACCTCACACACGTTTCGTGCAACGATCCCCATGGCGCATGTCCGCCTACGCCCCTGGAAGCTCTTAGGATGCTCTCGTTCACTCTTTTCATTTTTAACGAAGGAATTCCCATCACGGAAAATATGATTACGTTAACCAGAACCATTTCGGTGTTTCTTTGACAAGGACGATATATTCTGCATTAATCCAAAGCATCTGGCCTATCGTTTTATACTAATAACTTTATTGCACAGAAGTAGTAGATAAAGGGCATTTGGAGTTCCAGTGACCTACTTATTTGTCCCCCTGCGTAAAATTTAACGGGATACTTGCATGGTCACGTGACGATCACGTGACATCTGGGTCACATTCGGGGGGAACAAATAAGTAGGTCAATGGAACTCCAAATCTCCTTTCCCCAAATTGATTAAAACTCAGACTTAATAACCGCTCCTCTATCGGACATGTCGCTAAATTAAGATCTGGGACAGTCTGTATCTCAAATCTGTCGCGCATGTCAGACTGGCGACCACAGTCCAACTTCAACAGGCGAATAGGTGCCTATATTCAGTGGCGGCGAAGTTCAAGGGCGAGATCGAAAATTATGGTGTGCCATGAATTTGACGTGCCCGCATTAAAGCAGGAGCAACTGCAGATGCTCTCTTGCATGATACGTAAAAGACACTGTATAGCCGTTCTTCCTACCAGCCACGGGAAATCTTTGCCTTACCAGATGTTGCCGTGTACAGAAAAATCCAACCCAGGCGGCTGACAAAGTTCTTGATCTCCAGTCCATAAGCAATATCACAGAAGATTATTATTTGCTCCCCGTTGCTCTCTTCAATGACAGACCAGGTGAACAGATCAAGGAATATTTCTTGCACTGCTGGATATATAGGTACGGTACGTTATTTTGTTTCATAAAATCAGTTCATAACTGATTACTATTACTATTTCTTGTAGTACACTGAACTATTGTGTGTTTGATATGGTTTCTCGTCCATAACCAATGTGAATTGTGTTAGTGCCAATAAAGAATTGAATTGAATTGAATAACTGCATCGCAACAACAACCTTAATATTAGGAGATAAGCCGACACGCTATACTACGAGGTGTCTCATTGGGCGACTATTTGACCTGAAAACTATTTGATTCGGAGTTCATCTGACGGATTTGTTATAGGGACTGTCCCAGATCTTAATTAGCGACATGTCCGATAGAGGAGCGGTTATTAAGTCTGAGTTTTAATCAGATTTCCCTTTCCCTTGGTTAGTGGGAGTACGTAAAATAATTAGGATTGGGGTTGAACCTATAAAAAGCAGAACACGGACTTTACCACTAAAATAGAGAAAACCCCTATCAACCAGGTCTAGGGGGGCTAATATCGATGAGCGTGTATTGAGCTTTGTGCACTTAAACTTGAGGTCACGGGGAGGGCATGTGATCACTATAGTTCCGAGAAAAAAAATACATGAATCCATGGGGAGTGAGAATTATAGTAATAAACATAACCTATAGGTGTTGTGCGATGTTATTATGACGAGTATAGGATCAGTGCGACCACAGGGCCGAGCGTGTCGTGTCCAGTGTATCTCAGCAAAAAAAAAACCCCAAAAACACAAATAAAACACACAAAATTCCGGCGCTGCTGTGGGAATTCCCCTTTTGGCATCGACCGTGCTGCCATCTGAAGGCAAGGAAGACAACTCGGACTAGGCGAAACCTCTGTGGGGCAAAATCCGGGTCATCTCCCCTGATTCGAACATTTGCATGTTAATCTATACGTGGAATGCATGTATGGGATAGGGGTGGTCAGGGTTTTTTTGTGAATTTTACTATGGGGTGTGGCATCTTGTTTTCCTCGTCTCGAACTGTAGAACACGATGGGATGGATCTCGAAGCTAAGCGGTGAAAATTTTCGAAAAGATCCGGTAGGTCTGATGGGGTGCATGGATAGGCCCATACTGGCTCAGTGGACAATGTTTGTCCCACTGGAAAACCCACTCATGGACATTTGTGGTATGGGTTGTGGCATCTTGTTTTTCTCGTTTCACCACGTAGAACACGATGGAAGGGGTCTCGAAGCTAAGCGGTACATTTGTTTGAAAAGTTCACGGAGGTCTGATGGGGTCGATAGGCCCATACTGGCTCAGTGGACAATGTTTGTCTCACTGGGAAACTCACTCCTGGACATTTGCGGTATAGGTTGTGGCATCCTGTTTTTCTCGTCTCAAGACGTAGAACACGATGGGAGGGGTCTCGAATTCAAGCGGTATTTTTTTTTGAAAAATTGTCGATTTTGATCTCATTTTCCAAGGCCGATCGGTGGGTGGTAACCCCATATCCTCTTCCAAGTGGCGCTTGGTCTTCATGATGGACCTGTGCGTGGGATCGCCTTTCATTTCAAGCGGCAGCAGGCTATACCGTTTAAAGATGGCCATGACTGTTTTCCTGTTGCAGGGGCGCATTTCGGTGTACGCATGCTGTAAGTTATCCTGTCCGCCGTCTTCGATCACCGCAGCATAACTATGAATAGCTCCAGTCCATGCACAATGCGATCCCAGAAGGTACGTTCTGCCTCACTTTCCTGGGATGTAGGCTGACTATCTGAGGTCAAGCTCTCAGTATCAGTAGATAGAGTCTCAGCAGTCTCGGTTTCGGTATCAGTCGGTTGACTCTCTACAGTCTCTGTATCGGCTTCTTGCGCCTCAGCGTCTTCAATCCCATGTATATTTTTCTCGTGCCGCATCATATCGTAATGTCTGGTGAACGTATGTTCGCACTCAGAGCATGTATAACCCATGTTAATGGTTGAACGTCGACTGTGCAAGTTTTTGGAATACACTTGCTTTTATAGACATTAACGCCCGCCAACGCCCAGCTTAACGCTTCAACGCTCTGATGTAATAACTCAAAAGCTCTGATTTTCATGGAATGCGGGACTTGCACAATTCACGGTTCCGGCCTCTGCCGCTAGGATCGCCTTTGTCTTTATTTCCGTTTTATTTCACTTCTATCGTCGGCTAGGCACAGCTGAGTAGGCTGGCCGATCGTTTCGCTTGGATGCGTAGCGGGCGATAACTCTCCGTAATAACCACCGCCCAGCCGCCAGGATCGCGGAGAACGACATTTTCCGTTTATCGATAAAAAGCAGCCGACATGGAAATCGATGTGAAAATAGCAGCTACTGCGTGTTTGCTTTGAGGTATGTGGTTGATTTATATGGTTTTAAGTTCAATACCTGATATAATCGATAGAAACCTGTCGTAGTTTATTCGATTGTGCCGCCATATTCGTTAGCAATGGTGAAAGACAAATATGCCAAATATAAAACCGTTCCGCAGGATGATTGAATTAGTATAAACGTTTCCGTTCCGGGTCGTTTATATTTTGGAAACATTCAAGGAATTCCCGTAGGTAAGCAAACCCTATATCGCGAGATATCATGCAGGTAGTTGTCATTTGAACTCCGCTAAAGTCAATAAATACCGCGACGTCGGCGTTAGCTGAAATGGGGTTAAATCTGTATTCATGCCAGCATGCTGTACAGGGGAGCTCCAGCCGTTAGATCTCAGCAGGAATGGAGCTTTCAAAGCCGCCCTGAAATGAAAGACCAGCTCAGTGCCTAGCAGACGATAGAAGTGGGATAAAACGGAAATAAAGACAAAGGCGATCCTAGCGGCCGAGGCCGGAACCGTGTATTGTGCAAGTTCCGCATTGACACAAATTCATCGAAATGCGGTGACGCCCATCAACGCCCGTTGTTACGCCTTAACGCCCTATCTGTACGCCTTAACGCTCGTCTCAACGCCTTAACGCCCGTCTCAATGCCTTAACGTCCTATCTCAACGCCTTATGCATTGTCGATCATCTATGGACGGACATCATTATGTTGGGGTTGAAGAAGATATTTCCCGTCTCCAGCTGCTTCTCCATAAAGGTTTGAAATGCCTCATGCAGGGTCAGCAGATTCCGGGCGCGGGTAGTTGTGTTGGTGTCCACTTTGGGTACTATCTGTTCCTTATGCAGCAGAAGACATACCCGTGCCACCCATTGGATGCCATCTATGAGCGTGATAAGATGACAACGCATGCGTTGGTGCTGAATGGTGGTTCCACCTTGATCTGTATCAATAATAGCATCGACATTGGCTTGACGTAACGCTTCGGCTAGAATATCCTCGTTGTTGGGTTCAAACAAGGTGGACTTTATAGTGCTCATGGTGAAATGAGGAAGATGGTGCCGTGTGGTCTATTTATAGTGGCACGCTTTTGGTGTTAATGATGCGTTCAAACAAATGTTTCTTTTGTGCTATTGCTATGGCATACGCCGCTTTCCAGTTCATGCCCGAGGTTTTCGATTTCCATATGGACCGGGTCCTTGTCCAACAATTTCATATGGGTCACGAGGTCGGCATACTGCTGAGTCGTAGTCTACGTGCCAATGTGTTAGGGTTAAAATTGCGGCTTTCTCTTTCGAATACCCTTCTGTGGCTCCCAACGTTTCGCCCATGTCGGCGTCCATACTTTCTTAGAACAAATGCTTTCATAGCCTAGAGTTCACATTGTGTTCATTCCCTTGTACGGGTTTGGGTTGGTCCTTCACGGTTGGGTGATATTCCGAGACTGATGGTATGAAGGGGACCCGCTGTATGGGTGCGGGTTGCTGCTGCTGGCCGGGCTCTGCCAGATTTGGACTCGCTGGATGGTGTAGGGGTATATGACGTTGTGGCCGCTGTTACCCGGCCCTACATTCTGTAGGGCCGGGTAACAGGTGGGTCGTCAGTCGGCGATCTTCGGGGATATGAGCTTTCAAGTCGACGAACAGGTAGCCGTACGGACGACTTGTCGCGGCTTGAAACGCCTGCATGAAATGGTCGATGTTCTGAGAATAACTTCGACTACCAAACACACGGATTTGTGCTCTGTCGATGGGAGTTGAGAACAATACAAAGTATTGGCAGTTCAAGGCAATGTCTCTGGACGCCTTCCCCTGAGGAAAGAGATTCTGGGTCAAATAGATGACGGACAGATGTTGATGATGGGACCCTTTGGTGAATAGGTCGGCGATTTTCGAATTGGCCTTGGTCGCACTCATAAGGTCATGCACTACCACGTTGGTCTGCTCGGAATCGAAGTAATACGGTTCGTCTATGTCGGGGGGAATTCCTGGGACGAAACCCACATTCTGTAATCGCTTAGTTTCGTACGTGGGCTGAGATTGGCTATAACACCATACAACACGTGTCGAAGCTGGGGTTGCTGCAGCTTCCTCTAAGAACCTCATCACCCAGGACGTCTTTTCACATGCTGTAGGGCCGCTCACCGTCATGGTATAGGGATGCTCTACTCCACTTGGTGGACCTATAGCGGGACTCGGTGGTGTCTTTTGGTTGTGTTTGCATTGAATGTGTCTGAGCATATTGTCGCAACGAGAGAAGGTTCTCTGACAGAACGTCCATGTACACGACATGGTACCGACCAGAGCGTGATTACAAACTGAGGCTAATTGTGCACAACCGACCTTATGTGACAATTCACTCAACTTCATTCCTCCTCCTCCTCTTCTTCCTCCTCTTCCTCCTTCTCCTCCTCCTTCCTCCCCACATACGCTAAGGTAACTCATTTAGACACAATGTATTACGGTACCTCAGTGGTATAGGAAGGCCAATTCACTTAGTATGAGCAGAGTGAGGCGTAAGTGGAGAAAAGTACGGACGGTAGGTTAGTAGTAGTAAAACACTAATATCTCATTAACGCGAGGAGGCGGGAATGAGGAGGAGAAACGTGGTTGTGCGAGGTTTGTACGTGGGTGGACATTGGACCCTGAACCTTGGAACTGTAGGGGTCATGAGTGCGTCCATGCTCACTAGGAGTGAGTCCAGAGAAGCCGAAATGACGTAATCGGTGATGACCTCATCGGTGATGATGTCATCGGTAAGTAGAGATACCGCAGCCTCGCACATTCCACTACTTTAGGTTTACCCTTCTGTATCAAATTGTGATTGGATGAACTATAGCTAAAACACGGGAAGTAGTATAATAGCTAACCCAATAAAAGAACGCATCCCCTTTTTGTGCATGGCCTGTTAGCTGCCTTCATCTTCGAAACGTTATTCTCATGTAGACCTATTTGCCCTTTCCCAACAGTGTGACTATTAAATCCTATCATACATTTTGTGGGTCTGGCAGTCAGGTTCACCTCTGTAATTCTACGACATAAATCTTTAAAGAACAGCTATATTACAACGCATATAATGGAAGTGGGAAGAGGTGCCGACATACTGACAGAGCCACATGACTTCACAGTATTGTCTTCCGGTTAACCTATTCTAAAGCACATACCAAGAATCTAACGATTTGTGATATATGTTGTATCTCAGGTACACTTTTATTGTGCCTGTTCATGTGGCAACTTGGATGGCTTGGCCACACGACCCCTAGCACCGGCATAAGCGGTATTAGATACAAATCTAGAGAGCTTTGATGGTGACAACTCGTATATTGGTAATTAGTGAGCTGTGTTGCTGTGACAACTCGTACACTGGGGATTGGTGAGCTGTATCGTCGTCAGATGAAAATGACGGCATTTAACACAAAAGACTAGTCTGTAAGGTACGATGTCGACCCAGCATCAACTTCCCATAATGCCAACATATATCAAAGACCAGAAGGTCTGTAAAGGGGGCGAGCCTCGGGGACGAAACGTCGACCAGCAGAATCTCACCATATACAGGTAAAAATTACAACGCATACAAGGGAAGTGGGAAGAGGTGCCGACATACTGATAGAGCCACATATAGCCACATGACTTCACAGTATAGTCTTCTGGTTAACCTATTCTAAAGCACATGTGCTTCCAAGGTGTTAGTATAAACAAGCACATCTTCTATGTAGTGGTCAACTCTTATCATACCTGCTAACAGTTTGCGCATCATACAGTTAATGTGGCTGCTGAATTAAGTATGTCCGCTGGTTGTGAGTTAGAGTAATTAACTTTTAGAATAATGTGTGGTGTTGCAAAGTATAGGTGCGTGTGCATTGCTGAGCTATAGACCATGTCATGTGGACTGACCCATGCTCGATTTGATAACCCAGAAAACAGATAACCCATATAAATAACATTTCTCATAACCTAGGAATGGGTGATAACCTACTGGGGAAAACACACAAAAACATGGAAAATGGCCGCCAAAGCCCAAATCCACATGCGGAATACCTTAACAATACCAAAAGTTATTTTTAAAGTCTATATCATGCCCCTCAGACGAAAAAGCAGTTTTGCATCTACATGGATTTGCTAATACCACTCACTTCAGCCAAACTTGGTAAAAATGGCTTCCGAATCAGCCATAGGTTCGTTGTTGAATAGAGTTATCTTGTCTAGGTCTCTATAGTCCAAATAAACCCTATTTGAACCATCCTTTACAAAGATTAGTGGTTGACAACGATTAGTGGTGAAGCATAGCGAGAACATAAATCTTCAACAACAACAAAATCAACTATTTGCCTCACCTCGTCTAAAAGGGAGTCTTGCAGATTGTATGAAATCGGAGAAGGTTTACTTCTAATCGGGATGTTGGAAGTCAATTTCACTGTTTGTTGATCCAGAGTATGTAGTCTTCCCTGGAAGTTATGAAAATACATCTCGCAAGTCGTACTGACCTCTTCACTTTGCTCCGCCGACAGATTATCTCTTTCACGTACATCTTTGATAGCCTCTTTCTAAACAAGTCTGTACAGTTCCGGATGTTCGTCATCGTTCACTGTGTCGTCACTATTGCCGTTCCCATCCTCGATCAAAGCAACACCAATGACATGCTTGTCTTTTGCACCCAACTCAGTTTTGCGTCTGTCAATGCATTTCTTCAGTAAATTTGCATGATATATCCTGGACTTCCCAAAAAAATGTACCTCTGTAACCGAGAATGGACTGTT
Source organism: Hanleya hanleyi (assembly GCA_036873755.1). Lineage (NCBI taxonomy): Eukaryota > Metazoa > Mollusca > Polyplacophora > Lepidopleurida > Hanleyidae > Hanleya > Hanleya hanleyi. The sequence continues at coordinate 23,692 of JAVTVY010031699.1, forward strand.
CCACTTTAACAATAACTTATTGATTTCAGTGGGGAGCAATACAAGTAATTTGTCTCCAATGTCTTCTGTCAAATTTCAAAAACGATAGTGTTTGTACCTACCTTGAGTTTTGTACAGGTATCCATGAGGCACATTTAGAGTCTCCCAATCTCTCTCTGAGCTCAACTACGTATTGATAACTGTTCTGAATGTCTGGTTTACTCACCTTGCCAGTCCACAACTCCTTAAGTATCTGTATGGGACCTTTAATGGTTCTTTGAGGGGAAAAAGCCAGTGCCCCGCCTGTGGCATCTTTCATTAACATGAGATCATTGTACCTATCTCAGTCTCGTGGTTTCGCACTGCAAAGGCGTCGCAACATCAACTTAAGTGTGCCATTAAACTTTTCGACCAACTCGTTACATATTGGGTTATAAGGGGTGGTGGTATGTTGTATAACAGATACGAATAGACTTTCATGAGATCCGAAACCAGCCGTTGCCTCGGTCCGAACCCCAACTTGACCCCTAGATACTCAGCATTTTCTTTGGTGATACTGATAAGAGGGACATCCTCTTGATAACGCGTGGCAAGAGAGAGAAAGAATTAAGGTTTAACGTGGCGTTCTTGTTTTAACTCTTGCTAATTGTTACATTTGGTGACACATACCTCCGATACAAAACACTCCTCAAAATCTCAAAAGTAACTGTGGTCTGACCTCTGAACTTAACGTCACTTACCCCTCTTACGTTAACCAGTGTATCATCTTCTGCTTGGAGAACTTTCAACCTTTCAGCTGACAGAGGCTCATGGACCATCACCAAGAAATACATGTAAAGGACCTTGTTCTTTTCCCCTGGCTTAACTCCTCCAAAGTAGGTCTAAGTACTGTACCGACAATTGTTTTCTCTCTTCCCAAAGCGGATAAGGATCATCCGGCGACCATGATTCAGGAATAGTACCAGTCATGTAGACAAATATGGAACTTTCCGGTAAAAAGCGGTAAAAAAAATTGCGTATCAACCGTAATCAGAGAAACTGGTACCTTTTCAAGAGTAACAAGCTGAATTTTGCCAGTAAACTGATCATCTTGTACCAACATTTCGCTCACAATAACACCACTACAGTCGATGCTTCTAAATGAATCTCCTTCAGCATCTTCCTCCTTTTCCTAAAGAACCGGCATACCTACCATCCTTGCTGTATTTTCATATTCACTACACATGTTGTTACCTAGCACGAGGACGAGGACAGCCTCCCCAGAAGCCGACGTTAAATGATCATGTTGTATACATTAGCGCTCCGTTGCATCCCACGCAGTCGTCATAGAAAGTCCAGCATGTTGTTTATTCTCTAGCCCTTCTGTATTTTTTTTTATCTTTCTAAACAAAGCTTAGAAATGTTTCCAGCCCAACCACGGTGGTGGCCTGTCCTTTGCTCTCCGACTACGATGCCCAACTTCACCTTTGTAAAAGGACTTCTGAAATTGACGTACTTCGACCCGGACATCTTTGTCGTCGTAGATGATCTAATGACGGAAAGTTCCGGTTGAGTCGTGATTACAACACATATAAGGGAAGTGGGAAGAGGTGTCCACATACTGACTGCGTCATATGACTTCACAGAATAGTCTTCTGGTAAACCTATTCTAAAGCACATACCAAGAATCTAACGAATCGAGATATGTGTTGTATCTCAGGTACGCTTTTATTGTACCTGTTCATGTGGCAACTTGAATGATATGACCACACGGCCCCTAGCACCGGCATAAGCGGTATTAGATACAAATCTAGAGAGCTATGATGGAAATGCTCTGACAACTCGTATACTGGTAATTGGTGAGCCGTTTCGCTGTGACAACTCGTACATTGGAGATTGGTGAGCTGTATCGTCGTCAGATGTAAATGACGGCAATTAACCAATGCGACTTTACGCTCATGCCAGACGTTGAAAGAGCTTCGTGCATGCTGGATATTTGAATTGTCGACCGCACGCCCACGCAGACCAGTTCCGAACGGAGGCTATGGGTGAAACATCTCCCTCTCTCCAGCATCAATGACGCAGGCCCCGTCGAATTCCCGGAAATAGCTCATATGTACATGTACGTGAAAGCCAAGATCCTCATTAGAGAGGGAACCAGACTGTGTTCATAAGACCGAGTTTCACGATGTCCAGAGGCTCTGTCGGTCTCATGCGACGTCTGTGTGCGGATCTGTTCATGCAAGACCATTACCTCTTCAACAAGGTACTCATCAAACTCCGACTGATACTAGCGACACCGACCTTTGTCTGAATGACCACCGAAGTAGATGGGGCTCGGCTGACTATAAGATCATCATCCAAGACGTAGTGCCGTAAATTGGGTCACCTTAAAGCTTTGGACCCCCCAGCTATACCCCATCCGACGTATGCAAACCAAGGTTTTCTCTTTGTCGGGTGGGGATATGGGCCTGGCTTGTGTGAAGAATACCAGTTTCAATGGAGCCTACCCAGAGTACCCGTTTCATTTTAAATATTTCAGTTCCGGCTACCTCTCTAACACCAAACTTTGAACGGTGTAAGTTTACTACGGCCTATCAGAACCTGTTACAGCGACAGGTCAAATAAACCAGGACGAAGGGAACCGCATCAGTCGGGAGGACTTTTCTAGCGGGCATACGCTTGAGTTGACCCTGATCTTAGAAACTGACCATCAACTGAAGATCTTCTAGCAAGCCAACATGCTGTTGGATATCCACTTTGCACGAGCTCTAGGGAGAACCACCAATGTAATTTGCTACGCCGACTCGACAACACCGTTTAATACCTAACACGGACTCGGTTCAGATCGCGAATGTGCTTGAGGGTGACCCCTTCCAAGGGGTGTTCGTTCGAGACGTTTTCTCGCTAGACCGTGTGCACCCTACCGCGTACGTCCTCAGCATAGACCCGATGGATCGACCCGTTCAACATTGGGTTGTCATGTACTTGATCAGTACGGCCTGTCACTGATTCATCGAGACCTGTCTGCCTTTTGGTAAGTAAAGCATTGCAATGTATCAGAGGTAACGTATGCGGACAGTACTGCCATCGTTACTGTTGCTTAGAATCGTGCAGAGGTTTGAGGATTACCCCCGACTACGACTTCAACGAAGACCATTTCAATGTGCAACCCCCTTCTGGCATTGGGTTCTCACGTGGTTGTTCTGATGCCAAATCTGTTCACCGAATAAAAAAGTATAAAAGATCTCACTCAACACCCTGTCTTGAAGTGTAACTGTGGTACTTGTGTATATTCAAGATTACCTATTCCATATTCCATATAACAGTATTAGCACAAAATTCAAAAAGACAATCATAGTATACATAAACATAGGCTTGTTTCCTGCAAGAGAGAAGCGGTCAACAGTTTTCAATGATGCCGGCAAGACATCATGATGTTCCAAAAATATCAAATCCGTATCGCTGATCAGTATTCTTAATCCATACTATTCGTTGTAAAGTCGTCATCTAAAAAATGATGTATCTCAGTCACGCTTTGATTGTGACTGTTCATATGAGCACCATGAGGATCTTGAAGTGCATGGATTCATACGACCCCTAGTCCCGGGTTAAGCGGAATTAGACACAAGTTACGAAACGTAACGCCATAGATCTTGCACGCTATTCTCGTATTTTGCTATCAGCGTGCGATATGTATCGCCAAATTTGAGAAACTTTGAGTGGAGGCGCTTGATGGTGTAGCCCTGTTTTATAAGTTTCTGCAACAATGTTTTGTGACGTTGATTAAAATCGTCACATTTAACACAGGATCCAGCAAATGCTACTAGGCGTGATATGTATACGCCATATGCAGGTCCCACTGGAATATTACTGTCCAGAAAGGGAAAGTTTACGATGTCGAAATTGTAATAATCTCTTTTGTCATACAATCGACGAGAGAGAAGGCCCGCTTCATTTTTATAGAGATATAGGTCTAAATATGATGTGCCTGTAGGGTTATCTGTAGTTTCCTTCAAATCCAGTCAAGGTGGATATATATCCTTCACTGCGTTATTTATATAGCGATTATCCACAGCGAGAAGATCGTCTATATAGCGTTTGGTGAATGAGAAGGAACGGGCTTTGAATGGATCGGTTTTTGAAAGCGCCTGCATATAGTAATATTCATAAGAGAACAGATATAGATCAGCCAATAGGGGTGCACAATTAGTACCCATTGGAATACCTATATGCTGTTGAAATATTGTGTTGCCAAATTTCACATAGATATTTTTAATGAGAAATTCAAGCAACTCTATAAACAAAGAAACATCCCATGAATGATATCTCTTGTATATAGTAGAGCTAAAGAATGCTTTATGGCTTCCGACATTAATATATCTACGATCAGTTTTCTTGAACACAGATACTATTAATGAACTTAGACGGTCAATAAGGTCCTGATGAGGGATTGTAGTATAGAGAGTCGAGAAATCCCATGTGGATACATGTCTGTACGGTATGTGACCTTTAGCATCAAGTTCTTCCGTAAGACATTTTGAGTTTTTCAATATCCACATACATTCAACGCCAGAGTTTTTAGAAATAGTGGCGCAATATATTTCCCAAAATGTTTTTACCTCCTGAAGGGCCCTCGTCAACAGGGTTGAAAGAAGCTTGGTGGTGCAGCTTCTAGAGCCAGCTATAAATACCGATGTGGATAATACAACGGAAGAAAGCTTTTCCTCAAAATTTCACTCGTATTAGAAGCAGCTTTCTACAGTGCGAGAGAAATCTTCACAGTCCCTTTTGACGACAGAGATGACATTAACAACATCGTACTTCGAGCGTCCTGTACAGTCTGCGGGACGTCGCAGCAATGCAAAGAATGGAACAGATTTGTAACAAAGTTGACCTGTGACGTGGTTAACCGTTTCATACTAACTAACAAGTTCCGATATGCTTGTAGCGCTGTGTACTACAATAACATTAATAACATTGAAAAACAGGGTATTAATCCAATTATCTGGAAGATTACCTTGAATATGATGTTAACTTGCAAAAGGACCACAGTTGCGCTTTAAGTGTTAAAATTTATTTCAATGTATTAAATACTGTACATTGCGGTACAAGTGGAGTCGGGAGTGGGAATACCTCGGAACATTTCCATTTTTCAAAATTTTGATTCTACTGCACTAATCACGCCAGCTAGTACTAAAAAGCGGGATTCCGGGTCAGTTTTAGCAGACCGTCTGTCAACCCCCACGATGTTCACCTGTACGATCTGCGAATAGAAATTTAATCGCCTGGTCAATTTATATCGCCACAAACGTGTTCTGCATGAGGCACCCACGCATGCATGTGTGGATTGTGGCCGAGTCCTTAAACATCCAAGTCAATTGAGCCGCTCTCATCGTGTCATCCATAGACTTTCACCACGCCACATCTTGCCAAGCTTGAGACTCAACGGATTGAAGAGCCCAATCATGGACTGTGGGGATGATGACCAATGCCACGTTTTTCGTCACGATGCTGACCCATCCTTCGATGGCAATGGCTTCAACGCGTAACTTCAAAACCCTGTTCAAATGGGAACAGGCTGGTGACACACACAGACAGCACGTGATGTAACATTGGAGAAAAAATAAAGGTTGACATGCAATCCTATAGTTTTGTAGTTGTTCTCTCATTTAGCCCCTTTTGACTAGCCAATCAGAATAGTGCTCTGTTTAGCACGGGTACACCTGTGGTGCTACCAACAGGTGTATTTGTGAAGGATGATAAAACGAAGAATAAAAAAGTCTGTGCCCAGGTAACCCTCTCTTATGGAGGCTCTGGAAAGAGCCGTTTTGAACAGGACTGTGTTATCGCCAAAGCATAAGGGTCATTAAGGTTGACTGGCGCTCTCACACCCCAAGGGCCGTCGCTGAACCTGGCGTGGTCGCTCGTGGTCCATGACCCGGGATTCAAGGATGGTTGTCATATACCAGTTATATTGGATAATAACACGCCTTCCCATCGAGTCGACATGGCCTTTCTCTTATCCTCGACGAGTGTGCATGCGTTTCACCCCAATTTTATTCTACCCAACAAGAGCTACAATAGAAGCATTCCCGCCCCTATGTATGTTTCACCCATGTCAGTGCGCAACCGAACGTAGCTGTGGTTTCGCTTCTACTGATGACGTCACAGAAGACGTTACATCACACGACACCTTGCACGCCCCATTTTGACATATGGCGGCAGGTTGATCGATCAAACACTCCCAGGTATGGCGTTTCACGTTGGGTAGACCGGTTCTCGTCTGATCACCGAAGTTAAGCAACGTTGAGTCCAGTCAATAATTGGATGAGTGACCGGGTGCTGTGCTGGCTAGGCTGATCAGTGTCCAGGATAATAGGAACTGTGGGCACTCTCGTGTTCTGGCACATATGTAGGCACCGTCGTGATATGACTGAAACTGACTATTACTGACTGAGATGAAAATGACGTTAAATCCTACTCACTCACTCATTCAAACACTCTCATGCGCCTCTGTCGTTTACTGTGCTTTCTCTACTACCGATGTCCTCACTGTTGACATAATCTGGTCTTCTCTGGAGTCACCTCAAATGGCAATTGACACACTTCATGGCCCCCAGGTCCATGGTCCAATGTACACCCTCACACAACATTCATCGTCCTCCTCCTTTCGCCTTACTCTCGATAATAAAAGTTTAGGGTTTTTACCACCACTGAGGCTGATTTTGGATCTTTGACCTTTGCCCTGGGGTCACGAAGTGCATTGAGTCACATAGAGTGTAGAAGCCATGTGACGGTGACGTCAGTGCAGTTCGAGTGGGTTGTGTCCTGGGGATTTAGATGGTCTATGTGGGCCATCCTGGGTCCAAATATGGCGTATATTCGCAGTGGAAGAGTAGTAGATAAAGGGTATGGTCGGGTGGAAGTGCGTACGGTCCTATGTCCCAGGTCAAAGTTCAAAGGTGCGCATGTAGAGAATGGGCTTGTTCGGGTGCCCATGGGTAGGAGTAGTATATAGACAGCAAATTGACCGCTATTCATGGGCAGATATCTCTGAACAATTCCTGGTTGTCTTCCCTGATTCGTACCGGAAGTGTCCTTTGATCCTTGCGCGTGCGCACAACACCGGATATAAATGATGCGCAGTGGTCAAAGGTCACTTCCGGTGCGAATCAGGGGAGATAACCAGGAATTATTCAAACTGAGTTATCTGCCCATGCATGGCGGTCAATTTGCTGTTTTCAAAGGTCAAGGGGTATCAATTTGCTCTCAAAGGTCAAAGGGGTATCAATTTGCTCTAAAAGGTCAAGGGGTATCAATTCGCTCTCAAAAGTCAAGGGGCATCAGTTTGCTCTCAAAGGTCAAGGAGTATCAATTTGCTCTCAAAGGTCACTGGGTCTCAATTTGTTCTCAAAGGTCAAGGGTATCAATTTGCTCTCATAGTCCCAGGGGGATCAATTTGCTCTCAAAGGTCAAGGGGTATCAATTTGCTCTCAAAGACGTCACATATGCAAATTTTCCCAAAACCGTATTGGCACGAAAAAAAAGTACATGAATACTTGGGAAGGAAGACTTATAGTAATAAACATAAGCTATAGGTGTTGTACGATGTTGTTATTATGAGTCTATGATCAGTGCGACCACAGGTCGAGCATGTCGTGTCCAGTATGTCTCCGCAAATTGTAAACAAACAAAAATGGTGGACGCACAACGTTCGTTCTACGTTAGGCCAAGATGACCGCCAGAGCATGGCGTCATCGAGGACCAGCAAATCTCAACATGTTGTCTTCCGTGGCATGAATGCATTAGACACATACACCCGCCCGTTAGTTTTATATAATTTTGCATGGTACAATCGCTCGCAAAAGGTTAAAAAACATACGGGCAGGTCCGTTTGTGTCGTATTCGTAGCTGACAAATGGCGTCCGGGACAAATTCCCGGATGATCCGAGAATTAAGATTGTAGCGCCATCTATACACCCTGAACGCAAGGACGACAACTGTGACTAGGCGAAACCTCTGTGAGCCAAATTCCGGGTGATACGCGGAATGCATTATGGGATTGGGGTTATCACTTTACTATGGAGTGTGGCATCTTGTTTTCTTCGCCTCGCGATGGTGAACACGGTGGGCCATGCGTTGAAATTTTGTTGAAAACTCTCGATGCCATGCAGTGAAATTTGTTGAAAAGTTGAGGTAGATCTGCCCATGGACAATGTTTAACCTAATGGGAAACCCACTCATGGACATTTGCGGTATGGGGTGTGGCCCCTTGTTTTTCTCGTCTCACCACCTGCATACGATGGGGGGTGTCGAGGCCATGCGTTGAAATTTAGTTGAAAACTGACTGCGCCCTGGGCAGGCAGATCGGGTGGCCGTTTTGGAGTCTATGTGGACCCCTAGTGGGCCGATTGAGTCGTGTGAGGTGTCATCGTGCAGTACTCGTCGGGGAGCGTTCAACTGGATGGGTGTGGGTGGGAATATCGTCTGATTGCGCATGCGCAGTAGAAAAAGTGTATTGGAATGGCCGTTTTGGAGTCGAGACGGACCCATTGTGGGCGTACTGGGCTGTGGGAGGTGTCATCCTGAAACTGTCGTGGAGGAGCGTCCGACTGGACTAATGTGTCGTCCATTTTCAACATTCTGCGCATGCGCAAACAGGGAATGGTGGGTCCAACTGGAGGGTTGTGAAGTGGGAATATCGTCTATCTGCGCATGCGCACTAGAAAAAGCTAGTGGACGTACTGGGCTGTGGGAGGGGTCATCGTGAAGCTCTCGTGAAGGAGCGTCCGACTGGACTAATGTGTCGTCCGTTTTCAAGTCTGCGCATGCGCAAATGGTGGGAAAATGGGCACTGGAAGGGACGTTTGGGGTCGAGGTGGACCAATAGTGGTCCGATTGGCCCGTATGAGGGTGCACTCCACACTTGCCACGGTTTCGTACAAAGTGGCCCCTCCCTAATTTCATAATATGGAAGGTCGCCTGTTTTTGACATGGTAATGCTTCTTCCCTCTCTACTAACTGATATCTATAATATCACCCTGCTGGACGTAATCATTTCTTCAAACGATTATATAACATTTGCTTGATTATCGCACCTACGTGCCACTAGTTAATCGTTTCCGGAATTGAATATCTGGCAGGTCAAAATCCTCACATTTTCGGGGAACGAAAAGGTAGTGATGGACCATCTGTGGTCAAATGGCCCGTGAGGCGTGCCCAACGCCCTTCTTAACGCATGGACGGACTAACGATGTTAAGCGAGTGCATTCGCGTGTACGTGTGTGCGCGCGTGTGTGTGTGGGGGCGTGTGTGTGCGTGTATGTCTGTGTGTGTGCGTGCGTGTGAGTGTATATGTGTGTGTTCGTGTGTGTTTGTGCGTGCGTGTGTGTGCGTGAACATTGTGCTTAGCCGTCTCATTGAGGCTCTAAAAAGCCGTTATTTTCTATCGCTGTAAGACAACTGTCATTGCCACAGCGTCAGGGTCACTAGGGCAAAGACCATTGTGAGGCCAACAAGACCTCGCTGGTTCCGGCGAGAGCGCTCGTGCTCCATAGCCCGGGCATCAAGAATGGCTGTCGTAGTCCAGAAGTGGTGGGTGATAGCACACCTCTCCATCGAGTCGACTCTGTCGCGGACCGCTGCTGTGAACCCTTTCAGGATCTGGCGTCCCCCCTGGTTGATGTCGCCATCTGCAAACATAGACCGAACCGCTGCACGGTAACCCGGGAGTGAATTAACCACGGTCATATGCTGTAAAATGCGAGTCGCATAGGGATGGGTCTCCGTCATGGCTCTGAAACAGTAGGAATGGGGTGTGAGGTCCGGAAGGACGTGTTTTATAGACAATGTCACACATGCGCATGCCGGGAATTGTGGGAAACGGGCGTCTTGGGGTCGAGATGAGCCGGTAGTTGGCGTACTGTGTCGGGGAGATTGCACGTTTTGGAGATATGCTTGTTGATATGGACAGTAACGCCCGCCAACGCCCGGCTTAACACTTCAACGCCCTGGTGAAATAGCTCAGAAGATATGATTTTCTAGATATTCCATGGAATTGTCACTACTTCAGCGAAATGCAGTGACGCCCGTCAACGGCCGTCGTTACGCCTTAAAGGTCAACCCAAACGATCTGAGGTCAAAAATATAGAAAAATAGTCCTTTCGATTCTGAAAATAATGATATTTTTTTCATAATTTTGTGCCGTCTGGTTGGCGAGATATTGCCGTTTGAAAGGTGAAAATCGCTCTGCTGTCAATTCCAGCTGTGACGTCACGGAGGGACAGCCGTCTTGTATTCTCTATGTTAAAGCCGTATACCAGTCATAAGTAGCTGCTGATTTCTGGAGTATCGGGGCATCATTTGTTAAATATGCTGCGACGTTGTGTAGTGGGAGGTTGCAGTTTTACTACAGATGACGCTGTTAGTATTCATTTGTGGCCTAAAGACGAGAAAATCGCTGCAAATTGGACGAAATTTGTACGCAACACGACGGTGTGGAAAGAGGGCCCGAGCCAGTACTCGTATAATTTGCTTGGCACATTTTGACAGAAAGACATCATTCGAGGACCTCTACAGCGTAGCAGTTGAATTCGGGTACAAACCAAAACTAAAGAGAACAGCTATTCCAACTATCAAACCTAAGAACAATCAGAATGTGACGGCAAAGAAATCGGACAAGGAGAATCTACCACGGACATCGGCTGAACGAAGGCCTCGGGCAGGGGGACGGCTGTACATCCCCTGCTCGCTCTCGCGTCCCCGATGAACGCCCAGAATGCTATCCATGATGTGGCATTTATTGCTTGAGAACCTACATGTTAGACTGGATGAGTCTCTATTTCATATGTACTATTTAATAATAATAAAATGATCTTTCATAAATATATATATATACGTTTGATAAGTAAATAAATAAAAAATAGAAAGAAAAAAATAAAAAAATAAAAAAATAAAAAAAAATATAAATTATTTCAAGTATTTCTTAATAGGCAGAGTTACTTCCTTTTTCTCTCCCCTTTAAAATACATTATGAACCAGGGGCTGGGTCTAGTCTACCTACAAGTGTGAGAGTGCATGTAGATCAGACAACGACAAAGTCGTACAGTAATCGGGCAACCCGGTCACCTTTTAATGGGGTTTTTTTCTGAACACCTATTGGTTCTGAACACCAATTGGAGTGAATGGCTGTAGATACAGAAGTGATAATAATACTTTCATAATCCTTTGACATTTGAGATTGTGGGAATATCATTCGATTTCGATTTAATTGACGTAATTTGTCGAAAATTGAGCAAATGTGAATGCCGATCCATCACGTTCTGACACCCACTCACCACGGCTTACTTTTCGCCATGAATGTCCGAAGTTTTTTATCAAACTATATAATTCTGAAATTGGTATTTCATGGGGATTATGGGAAAACAAACAGAATTCAAATCGGACGTATATCAGTAGAGTTATCAACAGTTTACTGTCCATTCTGCCGAATCCCAGAGTTTATCCCTTCGAAAAGGCCGTCTCGGCCAGTAACAACAACAACAACACAAACGTGCTCGTTCTTTACATCACAGAATCGTTCTACATTCAATACAGTTTGAAATATATGGACATTTGGTCTTTTTGATGACGATAATAAGGTTTCCAGTCAAGTTGCATACAAATCTGTATTCAACAAACGACCTCTCCGAATCCTGTCGTCGTCGAGTTCCACGTTGTCAGAATGGTTGTCACTGTCAGAATCGGAGCCGTACGGCTCAAATTGGGAGGGTTAAATTCCGTCGTTGATCTTCAAACAACTGTTATTTTGCCCGTCATCATCCTTCTCTATGTCTATTTCATCTTCTTGGCGAAAAATATGTCCATCTAAGGAGCTGATATCGCTCGAATCGACATCTGAATCGGAGCTCTGACTGCACTCGCTTTCCATGTTATCCGCTATTTTTTCTCAGGCAATTGCCCTGCCTGACGTCATCAACCCAGCTGTGAAAGTGTGAAAAAGCCCACTTTGCTCCCATATTACGTGTGTTTCTGATCAGATTAGATTTTTTTCAATATTTGTTTCATACAAAGTGAAGTATGAATTATGATTTTTAAGGATTTTTAGACAAAAACAAATCCGTTTGGGTTGACCTTTAACGCCCAAGCATAACACATGTCTCCAACGATGCACTGATTGGGGGAGAGAACAACGTAGGAGAGTTCTCTTGTGGGGTGCGGGATTATAAAAGATGTGCATTTTGGGGTATGAAGGATGTTTGGTGTAAAGGTGGACCATCCGTGGTGCAAATGGATCTGTTGGGTATCCTCGTGAAGCATATTTTACTGCAGTGCTCTTGCGTTGGTTTATTTTCTGGGCATTGATTGGTTACATTTGACCCATGCTAGGCGACTGGGTGGCTACTTTCCCAGCCGAGCATTGACGAACCTATACCAGTTTGGTTAAAATTAGAATCCTACTTTTATGTTCGAGCATTGGGCATTGATGGCCACTTGTTTATGCTCGTAACCTATTGTACAGAAAACACACAAGACAGGGTTTTGGGTGGGATCTCATCTGCTTTTTATTCAAGACCAACAGTAAAAAACAACAACAACGTGAGAACAACCACGTGAAAACTGAAACCCAGAACAGCTTGTACATTGAAATGGTTAGAACTTAAGCCTAGAACGGGGCTTGTACATTGAAATGGTCTGTGGCCCAGTCATACACCAGTACATCTCGGTCGTCTGCCTGGGGGTACTCGTCAAACATCTGTACGATGGTGGGTAGCATCCTTCCCCGGCAACGGTATTAGAGGCGAAACAAGCAGTACTGCCCGCACACGCTACTGCTCAGGCCTTGCAACGCTTCACTTTTCCAATACCACGTCTCTGTGCCTTCGTCCATGAAGGCTGTTAAATCGGGATGGAGGGGTGGGAGGCCGTACGGGTCAAAGTATTCGCCCTGCTGTTCTGTCAAGTACACGGCCACCCAGTGTTGACCGGAACGATTCATCGGGTCCGTGTTGAGCACGTATGCAGCCGGATACACACGGTCTAACGGGAACACGTCTCGGGCGAAGACCCCTTGAAAGACCATACGTGTCCCTGGGTCATTCTCCAGCACGGTGGTAATCTGGTCTATATCCTTGTTAGGTGGCAAAGTCACACAGTGCGCTGCGCGCCTTGTCCACTTCAATGATGTTGTCAAACTCGGCGTAGCAAATCACGTTGATGGTGCTCCGGAGGGCTCGTGCAAAGTGGATTTCCAACTGTAAGTTGCCTGGCTTGGCGAGGTTCAGCTGATGGTCGTTCTCTAAGGTGGGGGTCCGATCGAAGCAAAACAACGTGTATCCGTAAGCGTAGTCCTCCCGACTGATCATATTCCCTTCATCCTGGTTGATTTGACCGGTCGCTGTAAACAGGCTCTGATAGGCCCGAATGAAATTTGCGCGTCAAAAGTTCGGTGTTAAGGCCGTGGCTGGGACCTGCGGTCTGTCCACATGCAGGGCCACAAAATTGATGCCAACATGTTTGAATTCAAACGGGTTCTCTGAGTAGGCTCCGCTGAAACTGGTATTTTCCACACAGGCCAGGATCAATCGCTTAGGCAGTTCCCCCGGGACAGATTTTCTTTGTCGGCGCTCATATTTCCGGCAGGCACATAGAACACTTTGGTTTGCACACGTCGGATAGGGTACTGGGCTGTTTTTTTCTCCAAGCCTTCGAGGTGTCCCAATTGAACGGCTGGATTCGGTTTCACTTTTCGGACATACAGGACTGCGTCTTGAATGATAATCTTATAGTCAGTTACATGCCTCTCTTCGTCAGTGGCCATCAAGGCGAAGGTCGGATTTTGATGGGGATCTTGTTCAAGAGGTTCCGGTCTTGCATGAAGAGGTCTGCGTCCAGTCTACCGCTGAGATCGACCGAGCTACCGTTCGCAGTAAAATTCTTCCGTTTGTTCCAGCCCGCAATGTCGTTTGCCGTGCCCATGTTTGTCGAGTGTGTCCCGGTAGAATATAGGGCTGTCAGCTAAGATTGTTTAGCCTCTCGTCCATACGACAATAGCGTTTCGATGTAGGCTCGATAGGGGTACGTGCTGGTCGAGTCACTGATGAGTTTGTTGCTGAGAAACACACCCACCTGTTGAAACAAAGTGCAGCCAGAGATTCGACGGGCCCACCGTTTCACGGTCAATGATTCTGGAGCCATCCCCATTGACGCTCTTGGCTTTCACATACGTATGGGCTAAATCCACATAGGCCGTATCCGCATTGCTGATGGTGAACTCGATGGGTCCTGTTTCATTGATGCTAGAGAGCGAGAGATGCTCCACCCATAATCCTTGTTCAGCACTGGTCTGGGTGGGCGGGACGGTCCACAAATCAAATTCGCTGTTAGTAGATGGGCAGGACTTGGCGTGGATGAAGGACATGTTTTAAAAAAGATATCCTGGCTCTTCGATGTGCGTCCTCGCTGCGTCGGTCGTCGACTGGTGCGTGGTCTCGGCGGTGCAGGTCTTTTATTCCCTACGGTGCGTTGTGCTTTGGCGACCAAGACGCCTCCTGCTTCTTTAGCTCGGCGTTTCAGTGCTTCTCGGACGGGAACACCGTTGAACGCATCTCCCAGGGCTTCGGAGAGCTTGTTTTTCGACCGCTTTCACCCCTCGCGTCACCAGTGGCAGGAACGTTTTGACGAGGCTCCCGGGTATGTTCCCCAGCACATGACCTCGTTGGATGCGTGTACCTGCAAAGACGGGAAGGCCACATTCAGCCTGTTGGGTATAATAGTCCATATAGCTGTATATATCGCATTCGTAAGGCACCTTCATTATACAAAGTTGGGAGAGCGTACTTGTCGAAAATGAAGTGTGACCACCACTTTCCCAATTTCGAATGCCAGAGGTTGTCCGGTATCATCCCTTATATCGATGATGATGGTACTGATGTCAATCTGTCGCACCGGTAGATAGAGTACGTGGTTAAAGCTCTGTGTGACCTGATCTCCGTAGTTCCCTTTCACTGGACAGACGCGGAGCAGGGGGGCATCGATATCGCCGACAATGTGACCATCCACCACATCCGAATAGACATAAAGCCCATACAGGCCAACGTGAAGATCCAACGTGTTCTTCCCATCGAGCCGACCGGGCCCAACTTAGTTATCCGTCTCCACAGTGCACACAGCTCCTTCAACGTCTTGCTGAAACGTACGGTAACATTTTTCTGGAGTGTGATCAGGAACTTGCGGTTCCACTCGTGGCACTCCATGCGCAGGTAATCCGCAAACGGGAAGACACTTTTACCCTCGGAGGTCTTACCATTGATGAGGTTACGCAACGCCTCGATGAATATTCTGGGTGTAGGGTACTGGCCTTCGGAAAGAGTGAAATTATACGTGTTGCTTTCGTACACGACTTCATACCACACCGTATCCTGTTGCACGTTGCACCACGTGTGCGGGTACTGGATATCCACTAGACCACACTCCCAACGTCCGGGGAGATGTACGGGATGGGGCAGCTGTGTGACATAGTGGGCCGAGCTATTACTGGGTAGGGTGAGGTAAAACATGACGACTGAGCTTTCCTGTTGCCGCTGTTGGTTTTAATAGTGTACCCAGGCGTTGGAAGCTTGTTGCCGGCGTCGTGATCGTCGCGGTGAATTGCTACGTGGCATAGATATTGATGGACGTAGTTTCAGGGGTGGTGTTGTAAAGGGGTGAAAAGATGTTTCCCGCCGTTGTGGTGTTTTGGGTGGTGACTCCGGTTCCCACTCGGCTTCCCAGGTCCGTGGGGGTCAGTCTGTCGTTGACTTGCGGGGTGCACGTATCGGCGATTGTTTTTCTATGTCACGCTGCATCCAGGCCCAGCGCTGGGGATTCCCCACCAATTCTTCTGGCACATGCATGTCTTTCAAGCATTGGGTAAACACCTCCCATCCTTGAGGATCCGTGTGCGACCGACGCTGAGGCATCAGGTCATTCACTAAATCCGTCATGTGGATACTGGGGACCACCTGGTTCTGTACCAGCAGTTCGCCATTATCATTCCAGGTCATGTTCGGATGGTCTTTCACTCGCTGTAATTAAAGACCAGCTTGTTTCTTGATCGACGCGGGAACACTCTTCATTAATCCTGGTCGTTGTAGAATCTGTCGCATCTCGTGATCGAGGGTGTTCATCGTCTTCACCGTAGGTGGGATCGGATACGGCGATTGGAGGCTTTGAATCAGGCGTGTTTCGACGAGTACAATTTGTTCGTGTGGTTCATTGTCGACCGAAGAGTCCACCGAGTAATGGACCTAGCACAGAGGCGTTGGCGCTAAGATGGCTTCGAGAAACCTGTCTTTCTGTAAGATCTTTTTCTTCTGTGTTTAGGAGACTCGCTTCTGGATCAGGGTCCGGAGATCTGTCTGATGCTTGGCCGTCTGAGCCGGAGTCAGTGGTACGTTCCCTTTTAAGATACTGATTCCAATCTCACACAGACAGCACACGATAGCAGGGTCTGCGCCACGTGCAATAGTCCGAACCAACTCGGGTGGGGCCGTCGTCAGTACCCGGAGCGTTGGAGCGTGCTTCCGCACCGAGCAGACATCCTGTTCAACTAACGCTGGAACCCCCAACCCTACACTTTTTATTTATGGACTACAGACACAACATAAACAAGAATGGTGTGTTTGAAATTTTTATTATCCCCATCATCACATACACACCCCAGCTGGGGGAGCCACTGTGGATGTGTTTACATTATTTTTGCATATACACGTGATGGGCCTCTCCGGGAAAGATACCGGTCCGTAGTCGAAGATGGTCGGGGGTGGCTTGCTTCAGGTCGAAGGGCATATACCCGTGTTGAGGGGTTGTCGCATCTTCAAAGGCTTCCAATGCAAACTGAGTGCGTCCGGGGTACATCTGTCTCGCCAGGTGCCGCAGTTGCGTGGTATCTCTCGGGTTTCTAAACACCACCAGGTACTGGGCATTCAAACTGATGTTCCGATGTTCTTTGTTTTTACTGAACAGATTCAGCACAATTTAGATTATGGTGAACCGCCGACGATGACTGCCTTTGGTAAAGAGCTGAGTGACCCGCGCATCCGTCTCCGCAATGAGATCATCAACTACCACCAAAGTGTCCGGTTCTAAATCGGCCAGGTTGGGTTGGCCTTCCAAGAACGTGATGTGGGGCATTGCTTCATATGACGCTTGCCATTCTCCGTAACACCACACGACCCGGATAATGGGCGGGTTAATCATGCCTTCGGCGTGTTGAACGAGTTTCTGGATGAAGTACCGCAATGAGGCAGGTGAAGGGGTGTTGCCACCGGGGGTCCATGGTTGGAGGAGTATCCGCTGCCGTGGTAACCCGCTGTTGTAAAATTGGTAAGAGTGAACCGGGGTCGTCGGTGCGTCGATATTTGGTACCGTTGTCGACGGGTATTCAGTGTCGGTGGTCGTAGAGGGCGTTGCAATACTTGGTGTCGGGCTCGATGTTTACTTTGATTGTATACCTGGTGTGGAAGTGGTCGCTAGATGAGGTTTGACTGGCGTAGAGGAGGTCTGTAGACTGATTTGACCGACACTCACGGCTGGTGTCACAGGTGGGACGAGTAGAGTGCTGAGATAGGCTACGTCGTAAAACACACCTCCGTACAATACACCCAGCAGGGTTAGCAATGCCACTACGAAGCCCACTTGTGCTTTGCGCGATTTGGGAGACACTGTGTTCAGAGACGGTTGCACTGTGTTCATGGTCGAGCGTGGAATGAAGGATGACGGCGGTGGCTTCTGGTTTTATTGTCGTTTCATCTGGTTGACCTGGACCCAGGAATTGAATGAACTGGGCCAGCCTTGCCATTTCACGACCTGCATCGTATTGCGTCGGTGTTGCTCGGTTTTCAGGATGCTTTCCCCATTGTAGTAATCTTGCTTTGTTTTCACCACGGGCTGTAACTCTTGCTCGTAAAACGTCCCTAGCAACGGTTCCCCTTGAATATCTTCCAGTTTATAGACTTGTCGGGGTATGCGGCGTTTAACCAGGAAGTGCTCATTTCTCCAGTTGGGGAGATAACTCTTGTCGAACTTGCCGGAAGTGACCTTTGACCCCTGCGCACCATTTATATCCGGTATTGTGCGCATTCGCTGGGGTCAAAGGTCACTTGCGGTACGAGTCAGGGGATATAACCAGGAATTGTTCAAACAGAGTTATCTGCCCATGAATATCGGCCAATTTGCTGTTTATATACTGTTTATGGTGTCGTATTGAAGATCTCTAGAAGAAATCTGATTTGGCACTTATTCAGTGTAAATATGTAATTCAGTAATGTTCTCATTGACGTTAATTTCATGAAATTATTTAGTGGCGAAATGACATGTGAAAACAAATGAAACTGCATTACATCTCCAAAGGAGTAATTAAATTAACATTGTTTGGATTAAGCATTAAGATTCAACATTCACAAAGCTAGTTCAGCTTGTAACAGGAAGTAAAGTGACGGGTCTGGGGCTGGTATAAATGTTTCAATCTGTCACGTTAGCTAAGTTAACGTACGTAAACCTGTTGAAGTCGAGATGTGATAAAATGGCAAGTATTTTCACTGTTAAACCAAAGGCATCCCATACATCTAGTCGTTGAATACAATTCAGAATTAATTACGAGGACGGGATTAGAAAAGGTCTGATACATTTTGATATGCAACGTTTTGTATGGTTTCTCGTGTATGAGGTGGTCCAGAGATTCAGAGACTCATTCTTTGTCATACCAAGTTGTGATACTCTACAAACTGGATTCCATGTGTATCTATGTATGAATTACTGTTTGCTGTTCAGTATCCGTTATAATTCAAGTGTCTTATAACCACCGAGTTTACTCCCGAAGATCACAGTGCCAACTCTCGACGTGTTTCAAATTCTGAACATGCAACTGAAACATGGGCTACCTTTGTCCTCTGAATCAGATCAGGACAAATTGTCGGGCTGTAGGGAAGAGACTCGGGCACTGGTCGTGGCAAACGCATCTGCCCAAGTCAAGTGAATCCCTAAATCCTCGAAGAGGGTTTACCTGGACCTTTTTGGTGATTCGGACGAGTTCTCGTCTATTACACGATCTCGTACATTTCATCTCCAGCGGTTGTTTTGAATTAGCGCGTCGTTATCTGAAGCCTGCGGTTCTCACTTTGACACCCGATGTCGATTTCAGCCTAACTTCAAAGGTAGTCTGTCCGGCGATGAAATTCAAATCAGTCAAAACTCAAACCTCCCTGCGGATTGGCCTGATGAGCTGCTTCAGCGCGCTTACTGATTGGTTCGGTTTAGTGAAAACCCCTCGAGCTATTTATATCCAGAACTGGTATCAGTAACTAACCAAGCCAGTGTATCGATGATCGTAACCTATCGATTGATACACTGGCTCGCGAGAATGTGCAAACGAGGAGTTGCCTTGTCTGGATCGAGGAGGTAGGAAAGACATGTGGAGACTACCAATGCAGTAGTTACAATAAATAAACAATGTATAAATCACGTACAATTCTGTAAAGATCGAACTTCCTGCACTAAGGAGATTCAGGTTATCTTAAAACTTAATGTTCCTAAGAAGTAGGCTAGTAGTATATAAAGGACCGATTCCTTCCCATTTATGCAAATGAGATGACGTCATCGATGACGTCACAGAGCGCTCGTCCAATCAGAAGCCGTCAAAGGTCAAATCCGTCACAGAGCTCTCGTCCAATCAGAAGCCGTCTAATGTCCGGCAATCTCCGGTAATGTCCGGTCATCTCCGGCAATGTCCGGCCCTCTCCGGGACAATAGATAGCCTTTATCTGCCCTTCCGAAGCATCAATGGCCTGTACAGGGTCCCCTACAATATCCCCATCTATTTGCCCATGTTAAATGACAAGTGGGGAACCCTCGGTTTCACCATACAATGGAAGGGTCCTACTGGGAATTGAACCCGGGTCGCTTTATCAAGAGGCAGACACGTTATCCATTAGGCTACGAGTCATATGATACAAACCAAGGTTGAAAATAGCATATATATGTCTACTATATGGCCCATACTGGCCCACTGGCCTATACGGGGAATACCTAAATAGACGTTTTGTGACCTAGGTGGGTCCCTAGTGGACCGATTGGGTCGAGTGAGGTATCAAAGTGAAGCATTCGTGAAGGGGCATCTGATGGGCTGGGTGTGGGGTTGAAATATCGGCATTCTGCGCATGCGCGGTGGCCAAAGGGTATGCAAATAGACGTTTTGGAGCTAGGGGAGCCACTAATGGTCCAATGGGGTCATATGAGGTATCAAAGTGAAGCATTCGTGAAGGGGCATCTGATGGGCTGGGTGTGGGATTGAAATATCGGCATTCTGCGCATGCGCGGTGGCCAAAGGGTATGAAAATAGACGTTTTGGAGCTAGGGGAGCCCCTAATGGGCCAATGGGGTCATATGAGGTATCCATGTGAAGCCTATGTGAAGGGGCATCTAATGGGCTGGGTGTGGGGTTGAAATATCGGCATTCTGCGCATGCGCGGTGGCCAAAGGGTATGAAAATAGACGTTTTGGAGCTAGGGGAGCCACTAATGGGCCGATGGAGTTGTATGAGGTATCAATGTGAAGCCTATGTGAAGGGGCATCCAGTCATGGGTGGGTGCATGTAAAACTTTCTCCAGAAAAAAAAGCGGAACACGGACTTTATCGAAAAGTCCGGGAAAATGCCTGTATGGGGTATAGGGGGTATATAGATCGCCAGGCTTAACGGGGCTTGCCTATCAATAGAGTTATCTCCCCCTAGTTCCAGGGTGGGTGTATGTAAAAATTTTCCTGAAAAAATACGGAACACGGACTTTATCGAAAAATCCGGAAAATGCCTATATGGGGTATGGGGGGTATAGGCCCATCCTGGGAAACCTACTTCTATACATTTGCGGTATGGTTGTTTGGATTTGTTTTCTTAGTCTCGTCATTTAGAACACGATAGGAAGGGTACCGGCACGAAACGGTGAATTTTTTGGAAAAAGTCACCGAGGTCTGTATATAGGCCTATAGGCTGGCTATATGGGGAGTATAGGTCCAACCTGGGAAACCTACTTCTATACATTTGCGGTATGGTTGTTTGGATTTGTTTTCTTAGTCTCATCAAGACAAACATGATAGGAAGTGTCGCGGCACGAAACGGTGAAATTTTTGAAAAAAGTTCAGGGAGACCCATATAGTCCCATACTGGGGTATAGGACCAATGTTTGTCCCACTGGGAAACCTACTTCTATACATTTGCGGTATGGTTGTTTGGATTTGTTTTCTTAGTCTCGTCAAGACAAACATGATAGGAAGTGTCCCGGCACGAAACGGTGAAATTTTTGAAAAAAGTTCAGGGAGACCCATATAGTCCCATACTGGGGGTATAGGACCAATGTTTGTCCCACTGGGAAACCTACTTCTATACATTTGCGGTATGGTTGTTTGGATTTGTTTTCTTAGTCTCGTCAAGACAAACATGATAGGAAGTGTCGCGGCGAAACGGTGAAATTTTTGAAAAAGTTCAGGGAGACCCATATAGACCCATATAGTCCCATACTGGGGGTATAGGACCAATGTTTGTCCCACTGGGAAACCTACTTCTATACATTTGCGGTATGGTTGTTTGGATTTGTTTTCTTAGTCTCGTCAAGACAAACATGATAGGAAGTGTCGCGGCACGAAACGGTGAAATTTTTGAAAAAAGTTCAGGGAGACCCATATAGACCCATATAGTCCCATGCTGGGGGTATAGGACCAATGTTTGTCCCACTGGGACACCTACTTCTAGACATTTGCGGTATGGTTGTTTGGATTTGTTTTCTTAGTCTCGTCAAGACAAACATGATAGGAAGTGTCCCGACACGAAACGGTGAAATTTTTGGAAAAAGTTCGAGGTCTGTCTATAGCCCCATATACTGGGGTATAAGCCCAATGTATGTATAAATCCATACTGGGTGGACGTGTTGGAGTCTAGGTGAGTCCCTGGTGGTCCAATGGTGTCGTATGAGGTCTTATTTTGAAGCTCTCATGCAGGAGCACTTGACTACACTAATGGTTCGTCCGTTGTCAAATAGTCTGTGCATGCGCAGCCTGGCCGTAGTATATAAAGCAGGCATTTTTGGGGGTATGTGGGTGTGTGTTTGGGTTAGAGATGGGCTATTCACGGTTCGAATGGGTCGTGTGAGGTATCAATGTGAAGCCTATGTAATGGAGCATCTGATGGCGTGGATGTGGGGTAGAAATAGGGTCATTCTGCGCATGCGCAGCCTGGCCGTAGCATAGAAAGCAGGCATTTTGGGGGGGTGTGTGTGGGTGTGTTTGGGTTAGAGATGGGCTATTCACGGTTCGAATGGGTCGTGTGAGGTATCCATGTGAAGCCTATGTGAGGGAGCCTCTGATGGTGTGGATGTGGGGTAGAAATAGGGTCATTCTGCGCATGCGCGGTAGCCAAAGGGTATGGAAATAGACGTTTTTGTGGTCTAGGCGAGCCCCTCATGGGCCTATTGTGTCGGGTGAGGTATCCATGTGAATCATAGGTTGGGGAGCATCCACCTGGACTAACATTCACGTGGTTTGGTGGGTCTGCGCAAGTGTGTGTGACGTCACTTCCGGTTTTTCAGAATGCTCAAACACTACCTCCAACTTTCCCGGCCCGCACCCTGGCCCGGCCCGACCCAGCACGCAGCGCGCGCGCGCGTTCTCCGGAAGTGCGGGTTGTCCGGAAGTGTGCGCGCGGGTCAAAAGGTCACATCCAAGTCAAAAGGTCTCCCTTTCGGCAAGGTTCGGAGACAATGTTGCGGCATCGATATACAGAGCTTGAACCCCAAAAAGGGGATTGTAAATGAACCTGGGAAGGATGGGCAGTTCCCTTTGGACCAATCAGCGGTCGAGAAAAAAAGAGCCAATGAGCGATCGATAAAAGAACCAATGGACGGGTACTAGGTACACGTCTGCGCCTACATCCGGGTACTAGGATGCTTTCGCCTACGTCCGCGACTACATCCGGGTTCTTCTCAACATCCGGGTTTTCCAGTGGGGTTTTCCCGTCTTCCATCTGGGTACTGTGGTTTTACAACCGGGTTCTCATCTTACATCCGGGTTTTTCCATATTTAAAAATACATAGAACTTATAGTAATAAACTTAATCTATACGTGTTGAACGAGTCTTCACTCACCGTCTTCCTTTACACGCACCTCAATGAAATGCCCGCTCCAAACCTAGACCAAAACACGTACTTGGTCTGTGGGCTGATTTCATTGGCTCTCTATTTTACTATAGTGCTCTTGCATTCTAACATTGATGGGTTACATTTTGGCCCCATCCTACACCACTGATTTCAGTTTGACTGAATCTCCACATTGGGCATTTATGCATTATGAATAAAACACACAAGACAGGATTTTTTGGTGAGATCTCATTTTTTTTTTTTTTTATTCAGTAACAACAACAACGTGAGAACAACCACGTGAAAACTCAAGCCCAGCACAAGGGGCTTGTACATTGAAAGAACTGAAGCCCAGAACAGGGGGCTTGTACATTGAAAGAACTGAAGCCCAGAACAGGGGGCTTGTAAACTTAAGCCCAGAACAGGGGGGCTTGTGTACATTGAAAGAATTCAAGCCCAGAACGGGACTTGTACATTGAAATGGTGGGCGGCCCAGTCATATACGAGTACATCTCGGTCCTCGGCCTTGGGGTACTCGTCAAACATGTGGACGATCGTCTGCATGGAATGTCCCCGGCATCGATGGTACAGGTAAAACAAGCAATATTGTCCGCACACCATACTGTCCAGGCTTTGCAACGTTTTAGTATTCCAACACCACGTCTCTGTGCCTTGATCCATGAAGTCTGTTAAATGGGAATGGAGAGGTGGTAGGCCGTACGGATCAAAGTATTCGCCCTGCTCTTCTGTCAAGTACACGGCCACCCAGTGTTCACCGGGTCGATCCATCGGGTCTGTATTCAGGACGTAAGCAGCAGGATACACACGGTCTAATGGGAACACGTCTCGGGCGAACACTCCTTGAAAGACCATGCGTGTCCCTGGATCATTCTCCAGCACGGTGCCTATCTGGTCTGTATCCATGTTAGGTGGCAAAGTCACACAGGACGTTACGGCTTTTATCGATTTGAATGATGTTGTCAAACTCAGCGTAGCAAATCACATTGATGGTTTTCGGTAAAGGTGTCCCGAAATGCAGTTCCAAGCGTAAGTTGCCTTTCTTGACGAGACTCAGTTGATGATCATTGTCTAAGGTGGGAGTCAGATCGAAACAGAACAAGGTGTACCCTCTGCCGAAATCGTCTCGACTGATCATATTTCCCTCGTCTTGGTTGATTTGGCCAGTTGCTGTGAAGAGGTTCAGATAGCTCCGGATGTAATTGTCCGTTCCGAAATTAGGTTGTAAGGGGCGTGCCGGTACCTGTTGGCCATCCACATGCAGGGCCACGAAATTGATGTTGAACGCTTTTAGGTTGAACGGATTCCTCGAGAGAGTCCCATTATAACTGACGTTCTCCACACAGGCTAGGGTTAAACGCTTGGGCAAATCCCCCAGGAACAGGTTTTCTTGATTGACAATCATATTGCCTTTAGGAACGGAAAAGACCTTGGTCTGTACTCGTCGAATCGGGTACTGGGCTGGTTTTTTCTCCAAGGCTCTGATGTGCCCCAACTGTACACCTGGGCTCGGTTTCACTTTGCGTACAAACAGACTTGCCTCTTGGATGACAATGTTATACTCGAGGTCCTCATTCGGGGCCATCAAGGCAAACGCAGGCGTTGCGCGCACTAGTCGTATTTTGACAGGTACTCCATTCAAGAGGTATCGGTCCTGCATGAATAAGTCCGCATGCAGACGTCCCATCATATCGACCGAGTGACTCTCTGCTGTGGCATCCACTCTCTCCGTATAGCCGTCATTATCAGGACTCGCTTCCATCTTGCCTGGGGTATCTCGGTAGAACAACGGGGCTGTCAAATACGACTTTTTAGCGTCACGCCCGTAGGATAACAGTGTTTCGATGTAGGCTCGATACGGGTACGTGTTGGTCGAGGCGCTCACCAGTTTATCACTCAGGGCTATATCCACTTGCTGGAATAGCGAATGAAGCCAGAGATTCACTGGACCCACGGGTGCATCTGCTTTGAGGACTGACCCATCTTTATTGGTGATTTTAGCTTTCACATATAGGTCCGTATGGGCTAAATCCAGGTAGGTCGTATCTGCGTTGGTGATGGTGAATTCAATGGGGCCTGTGGCTGTAATGATGGAAAGGGGCAGATGTTCCACCCATTGACACTCTTCGGCACTGGTCTGAGTAGGTGGGACGGTCCATAAATCAAATTCACTGTTGGTAGAAGGACACGACTCGGCATGGATGAAAGCCATCTTTAAGAAAAGATATCCTTGGTCTTCGATGTGCGTCGTCTCGGTGGGGCAGGTCTTTTATTCCCTACGGTGCGTTGTGCTTTGGTGACCAAGACGCCTCCCGCTTCTTTGGCTCGACGTTTCAGTGCTTCTTTGGGTGCCGCACCGCCCAAGACATCACCCGCGACGTGCAGTCCACTGCGCACCGCTTGTTTGCCGATCGCTTTGACCCCACGCGTCACCAAGGGCAGGAACGTTTTGACGATGCTCCCGAGTATGTTCCCCAGCCCATGTCCTCGTTGCATGCGTGTACCTGCAAAGACAGGAAAGCTACCCCCGGCCTGTTTGGTGTAATGATGGACGTAACTGGCTGTATGGCATTGATAAGGCACCTTCATTATGCAAAGTGAACCGCTCGGACTTGACGGAAATGAAGTGTCAGCACCACTTTCCCACGCTCGAATGCAATCGGTTGACCGGTGTCGTCTCTTATATCGATGACGATGGAGCTAATATCGGTCTGACTGACCGGTAGATACACGATATGCCTGAAACTGTGGGTGACTTGAGCTCCATACGTGCCTTTCACCGGGCAGACGCGCAGTAGAGGTACGTTGCTGTCGCCGACAATGTGTGTATCGACCACGTCCGAGTAGATGTACAGGCCATACATACCACCACGCATGTCCATCGGGATGTGGGCTCTCTCGCCGGTGGGGCCAACGTACCCCCGTAGATCGAGACCCAGCATTTGCTGTAGGGTAGTACTGAGTTCGACACTCACGTTGGGGCTGAGCGTGAGATTGGGCTTGTCGTTGTGTGCGTTGTAATCGAAGTCCACATGATTTTTGAAGGGGAAAGATTTGATGGGTTTTGAAGTATTCGTGACGTCTCGTAGAGACTTATAATGCATCAGACTTCTCAGTCCACCCATGAACTCCTTGGGGGTATCGTATTGACCTTCGGGTAGTTTGAGTCGAGTTTCTTGTCCTTCGTAGGTCACCTCGTACCATACTTCATTGGCTCGCACGTTGTACCACGAGTAAGGGTATTGGATATCCACGAGTCCACATTCCCAGCGTCCAGGTAAATGCAACGGTTGCGGTAACTGGGTCACGTACTTGGTCAAGGTGTTGTCAGGAAACACATCAGCCGAGCTGTTACTGGGTAGGGTGAGGTAAAACATGACGACTGAGCTTTCCTGCTGCTGCTGTTGGTTTTAATACTTCTCCCAGCCCTTGGGCGCTAATCGTCGTGATGGTCGCGGTGACTTAGATCTTGGTGGTTGCAGGGGGTGGCGTGGTAAAAGGGGCGAAAAAGTAGGTGCCCGCCGTGGTGGTGATTTGGGGGGTGACTCCGATTCCCAAGGTTGTGGTGAGAGTCGTGGTGCACGACTGGGCGATTGCATAAAGGCCCAGCGC
The DNA here is from genome assembly GCA_036873755.1 of Hanleya hanleyi. NCBI lineage: Eukaryota > Metazoa > Mollusca > Polyplacophora > Lepidopleurida > Hanleyidae > Hanleya > Hanleya hanleyi. The sequence continues at coordinate 50,442 of JAVTVY010031699.1, forward strand.
TGGGGGTTCCCCACCAATTCCTGTGGTACATGCATGTCTTTCAAGCCTTGAGCGAAGACCTCCCATCCTCGAGGATTCGTGTGCGACCTGCGTTGACGCATCAGGTCATTCACTAAATCCGTCATGTGGGTACCGGGGATCACCTGATTCTGTACCAGTAGTTCGCCTTTATCATTCCAAGTCATGTTAGGATTCTGTTTCATCCGTTGTAATACCAGGCCAGCTTGTTTCTTGAACGATGCAGGTACACTCTTCAGGACTTCGTCTTCGACCCACTGTGGAGCTGTGGGTGGTACCCCTGGTAATGAAGGCTGTTGGAGCGGTGCTGAGGTCGGTGGTGTGTCGCGTGGTGGTGGTGGTGGTGCTGGAGTAGAGAAGGTTTTGTATTGATCCATGCACGTCATGTACCGCTGAAGCGTCTCATTGTACTGTTGTACTTTCTCACTGTCGCTTAACCCCGGTCTCTGTAAGATCTGACGCATCTCTTCATCGAGGGTGTTTATCGTCTTCACCGTAGAAGGTACGGGGTACGGTGATTGGAGGTTTTGAAGGAGCCGAGGTTCGACGAGGACCATTTTTTCGTGTGGTTCATTGTCGGCCAAATAGTCCACCCAATACTGGACCCAACACGGAAGCGGCCAACGGTGCTAAGATGGCCCCGAGAAAGCCGCCTTTCTGTAACACCTTTTTCTTTTGTGTTTGAGAAACTCGCTTCTGGACTAAGGTTCGCAGACCTGTCTTATGCTTGGTCAACTTGGTCTTCTGAGCCGGAGTCACTGGTACGTTGCCTTTTAACAGGTTGTACCCGATCTCGCACAGACAGCGTACAAGGTCAGGGTCCGCACCGCGTACAATGGTTCGGACCAACTCGGGTGGGGCCGTCTTCAATACACGGAGCGTCGGGGCGTGCTTCCGTACTCGCGCAGACATCATGTACAACTAATGCCAGAACCCACAACCCTGCCCTTTTTATCTATCTCAGAGAACAGAGACAAAAATCAACCATGATGTGGTATTCATTCTTTTTATTATCCCCATCATCAAAACACACACACCCCAGCTGGGGGAGCCACTGTGGGTGTGTTTACATTATTTTTGCATGTTCACGTGGTGAGTCTCTCCGGGAAAGATGCCGGTGCGTAGTCGAAGGTGATCGGGGGTGGCTTGCTTCAGGTCGAAGAGCATATACCCGTGCTGAGGGGTTGTCGCCTCTTTAAAGGCTTCCAACGCAAACGCAGTGCGTCCAGGGTACATCTGTCTCGCCAGGTGCAGCAGTTGAGTGGTATCTCTCGGGTTTTTGAAGACCACCATGTAGTGGGCATTTAAGCTGATGTTCCGATGTTCTTTGTTTTTACTGAAGAGATTCTGCACAATGTAGATGATGCTGAGCCGTCGATGATGGCTGCCTTTGGTAAAGAGTTGGGTGACCCGACTGTCCGTCTCCGCCATGAGATCATCCAGAACCACCAAGGTGTCGGGTTCCATATCGGCCAGGTTGGGTAGGCCTTCCACGAACGTGATGTGGGGCATTGCTGCATACGCTGCCTGCCATTCTCCGTAACACCACACGACTCGGGCAATGGGTGGTGTGATCGAGGAGCTTCCTGACGAAGTGCGTTTTGCCGGAACCCGTCGGTCCTGCGATGACGCAGGTGAAGGGATGCTGCCAACGGGGGTCCATGGTTCGAGGTGTATCCGCTGTCGTGGTAACCCGCTCTTGTAAATTTGGTACGAGTGAACTGGAGTGGTGGGTACAACGTCGGTCGTCGTTGTCTGTTCACTGCGAGGGATGATGGTGGTGGGTACAACGTTGGTCGTCGTTGTCTGTTCACTGTGAGGGATGAAATCCGGTGGGTCTTCAGACGTAGTGGGTGTACTTGGTGTAGGTGTGGAGCTTGGTGTGGAGCTCGTTGTGGCTTGTACACGGGGTGTGGTGATGACTGGGCTCGATACGGGGTTGACTGGTGCTATCTGTAGACCGGTTTCACTGGTGGCTGGTGTTCTCAATTGGTTAAGTAACGTGCTGACATAGGCTACGTCGTAAAACACACCTCCGTACAACACACTCAGCAGGGTTAGCACTATCACCACAAAGCCTACTTGCGCGTTGCGCGTTTTGGGAGACGCTGTGTTCAGAGACGGTTGCACCGTGTTCATGGTCGAACGTGGAATGAAGGATGACGGTAGTGGTGTCTGGCTTTATAATCGTTTCACCTGGTTGGCTGGGACCCAGGAATTGAAGGAACTGGGCCAGCCTTGCCATTTCACGAAATGAAACAGTTTGCCACGTCGACGTTCCGTTTTCAAAATCTGCTCCACCGTGTAGTAGTCTTGCTGTGTTTTTACGACAGGCTGTAATTCCATCTCGTAAAACGTGCCTAGCAACGGTTCCCCTTGAAGATCTTCCAGTTCATAGACTCGCCGCTGTCGGGGTAGGCGCCGTTTAATCAGGAAGTGCTCATCGCTCCAGTTGGGCAAGTAACTTTTCTCGAACTTGCCCTTGACTTTACTGATCCGTACAGGGTCCCCGACCTTAAACATCTCCTTCGGTGCTCGTTGCGATTGTATGGGGTACAAGACACGCCGGACTTGGGCTTCATTGCGTTGGGTCACGGTAATGGGGGCTCTCTCTATACTTCGATGATAGGCTCGATTGTAACCCCTCACAAGTTTCGGGAGAACATCGATGTACCGCCTTGTATTCTTATAGGTGAAATATTTATACATACGGCCTTTGAATGTCCTGTTGAACCTTTCCACCACGGAAGCCTTGGTCTCGTTGTACGTATGGAAGAAGAAGACCTTCTGTTTCTTGAGAAAGGCTTGGAACGGTCTGTTGAGGAATTCCGTGCCTTCGTCGGTTTGCAAATACAAAGGTTTGCGCCCGGTCTTGAAGATGTCTTTGAACGCCGCTATGAGATTTGCCCCCGTTTTCGTCCGGATGGGTACCACCCACGTATACTTCGATAGGATATCGATGCACCTCAAGATATACCGATTCCCATCGTTGTGTTTGGCAAAGGCGCCCATATCGATCAAATCCGCTTGCCACTGGGCATCTATTCCTCCCACGATGACCCGGTTCCGTAGAAAATGGCGACGGACAGCTCGATGTAAGGTATAGGTGTCTTGTTTTCTTAACCAATCTCGGACTTGGGCACGTTGTATTCCCTCGGGTTTGGCCGCTCGATAGAGAGCCGACAATGCACTATACGCAGCCGGACTGGCGGGACTGTAGTATAAGTTATCCAACACCTTCTCCCAGCGCTTCATGGTGACAAAATGATGATGGACCCGGAGAGTATCGCTTATTTATAACAAGTTTCTACCACCGTTGTGTTGGTTGACTGAGTTCAGCCGGATAGTCTATAGCCTCGTCGTCTGGTTCATGACTAGACAGTTGTTCATTGGGTTCAGCCAGCGCGTGCTCAATAGCACGAGCCCACCCCAACTGGTCTGATGACCGCTCGTCCGGTGTAAACAGCTGGTCCACAATAGGCACCACTTTCTCCAAGGCTGTCCACAGGTCAGGGTCTAGGGTGAAGCTTTGCGTAGGATCGTGGTAACGCCCCACACGGGCAAAGAAGGGTCCACGGTGTACGTAGTTGGCGTTCTCGAGGTGGATGAGGTTTCCGTCGAGCTCACCAGACAACACTTGTTTGAATTTGGTCCAACCATCACGGTGTAGGGTAACCGTAGTGGATGTGTACTCCGAACCCCACCCACAGGCATCCCGATCTTCCACGATGGTGACTTTATCTTCATAGACGTGTAACCCCACCTGGGGTGTAAGGGGCAGGATGGCTCGTAGGACTGGTGACATGGTTGATCCAATGACGAAGGATGAATGACACACACGCAGACTGTCTCTCGTATTTATGGTGAGGTCCCACTGTCAATGCCGCAGCGCCAGGGTCAATAGGGCACAGACCATGACTAGGCCAACCAGCCGTCGCTGGTTCCGGCGTGAGCGCTCGTGGTCCATAGCCCGGGCATCAAGGATGGCTGTCATAGTCCAGTAGTGGTGAGTAATGGCACACCTCTCCATCGAGTGCACTCTTTCGAGGACCGCTTCTGTGAACTCTTTCAGGATCTGGCGTCGCCCCTCGTTGTCGTCGCCATCTGCAAACATGGACCGAACCACTGCTCGGTAACCCGTGAATGAATTAACCACGGTCGCATGCTGTAAAATCCGAGACGCATGGGTCTCCGTCATTCCGCAGGAATGGAGGTGTAGAACGCAGAGCGACCTGTTATATACGGCTATACGTAGCTCTACAGCGTAATAAGTACTATTCTGATGGGTTAGTCCAAGGCAACAACAACAAACAGGTCAATCCTTTGATTATAGCAATAACCCACGCACTTCCGGCGATAATCCGCGCTGCGTGCCGGATGATCCCGCGCGCGCGCGCTGCGGGCCGGGGAAAAACCCCCAGTCAGGGTGTACATTCCGTGGGACTACTTTCTGCCCGCGGAGGCAGACCGCATCACCGCGGATGAATACAAAGGTCAAAGAACTATTGTTGACCTGCAAAGGCTATCTATTGTCCCGGAGAGGGCCGGACATTGCCGGAGATGACCGGACATTACCGGAGATTGCTGGACATTAGACGGCTTCTGATTGGACGAGAGCTCTGTGACGGATTTGACCTTTGACGGCTTCTGATTGGACGAGCGCTCTGTGACGTCATCGATGACGTCATCTCATTTGCATAAATGGGAAGGAATCGGTCCTTTATGTACTACTTAGGCTCTCATTTTCAAATTGTTCGGTATTGAGTGAGTGAGTCAGTCCATCCGAATCCTTTCCCCGGCAAAATAAGGAGAACCGTTGACATTAGAACTATGATTGTTGGCACAAACGTGCATTAGGGGAATGGTACCAGCAACTTCTGAGTTGACCTACTTTTGTTGAAAATTTGACCTACTTAGGTGACCTATAAACCTCGAAATTGGCAAAAACATGTCCTGATGCCTTCGAAGACCATGGAAATGCGCTTAATTAGGCCAATGTCAGTGTGACCTGACCTAATTGAGTCAAGGCCAATGCGACCTACTTTCTTACCCAATTTCTGACCTAATTAGGTGACCTAGAAACTTCAAAATTGGCAAAAACATGCCTCAATGCACCCTACGACCATGGAAATGGGCTTAATTGTATTTGCTAAAGCTTTTTCCAAAAATAAATATATTTGTTATTACAAGTAAGGTGATCATTACTTTATAATATACTGGCGCTTAAATCATATCAACCCCTACTTCGTAGGACCTGTGACGTTAGTCACACTGCCATGTATGGTAATAAAAATATATATGAAAATATCTGCAAAGTTCCTATTCCAGGTCGTGAGTAGTAGCGGCCTAGGCCTCAGTCTCGTCCAGGCTGGCTATTGTCGTGGCTCAGCTCGTTGGGTTAAGGTTCCTCCAGTCTAGTTACTTTGGACTACATGGAACGCATTACCGAGTACTCGTATTTTCATACTACTGTGGAACAATGTGCGATATATGTGCAGTTGACGATGACACTTGCCGAGGCGAGTGTCTACCTACGAATGTAGGCATGCATTTACTGAGCCGACATTTTACTGATTGTCAGGTACTGATTTATCAGCAAATGTATACGGCAGTCAATTAATGAAGTATGTACATGATTCAATTTCATATACGCCTTTTAATAATGGCCCACGCTATGACTTTCGATTCCCTCTGCTAATATAGAAAGTGACAGTGAACCGGCTTTCGTCCTTGAGGTTCACTGCGGATTGCCAAGGTATTTTGACGTCGATGTCTATTTCGCCCTATTGGAAAATTAATATGTTCGGGTTCTGATGAAGTTCAAAGAACTCCCGTCAGCAGCCGTTCCCTTTATAATCCAACATTGCAAGTCGATGGCGTTCATAGATAGACGTTGCGTGGACAATGTTCAACTCTTGTTGGAGATACCCCGCCGTAATATATGCGTGAATAACTGGACGCTATTCAGTTTCAGGTTTCCTTTCTATATCAATTTTATTTTAGTTGCTCGTATCCTGTTTATTTTACTGCAGTCGTTCCGAATATACTACGCGCTGTCTTACAAAATCAGTTTTGTTGTCTTCCATTTTAACATTTTATATATTCCATAAATAACTCATTTATCGTAGTATTCTGATCTAATTCTCAGTCATTTTGATGAAGACCCTTCAACAAAATAAAGTGCCTCAGTTTTTTTAAGTTTGACGCAGGTCTTTGTCTGTGGAATTTTATGTTTTCAATTGAACAAAATTGAATAAAATGCTATGGCCTCACTTTGAACATTAATACCTCATCAACCAGAACAACATAGAAATCTGAGGCATTGCTTATCTCTTTACCTTCTTCAGAATAACCGTCCCAAATTCGAATCTTCATGACCAATACGTTCCCAAAAGCAAACGATTTAGGCCTATCTTGTAAACTAACAGAATAAACGATAAACAGATAAGGGCATATTAACTGATAGTGATGACCCCTACAGCGCTGGTGTTAATTGCCAGCTTGGAGTGTCTTCAATCAAGCAGGCGAAAATTGTGCCACTAATAATAAGATTCTGAATGGTAAAATTGCACCTGAGCAAACATGTATTCACCAAAAAAATCATCACACCTGGAGAAAGAATCGATATATCGATGTGCAATATTAATATTCCATCAATTTTGACCCGTAATTGGGCTTCAAGCCCTTAAATGTTAGTATGTAAGAGAATGCTGGAAATAATCAGTGAGACAGTCCAACCGATTGAACCTGGAGTAGTGAAAACCCTTGATGACACATGTCAAAGCGGTAATGTGATCCGTTGACCGTTGACCTCATTTTGTATCTCCTACAAGGTATATTATCAGCTTGTTTCACAGTATATATTTCACGCGTTATGTAGAATGTCATGCCAATGTTGCTACAAGGTTTTACACTCCCCAACGCGGGATATTGTCCGATCTTTTCACAATACACAGCATCCGTTCGCATCGGGTAGATAGGGTCAGCATTCATCGGATAGATAGGGCCAGCATTCATCGGATAGATAGGGTCAGCATTCATCGGATAGATAGGGTCAGCATTCATCGGGTAGATAGGGTCAGCATTCATCGGGTAGATAGGGTCAGCATTCATCGGATAGATAGGGTCAGCATTCATCGGATAGATAGGTTCAGCATTCATCGGGTAGATAGGGTCAGCATTCATCGGATAGATAGGTCCAACATTCCTGAGCTAGACTAAGAGGTCGTAGCAAGGATTATGGGTAGTGGTTCTGAGCAACGCGAGTCTTGTGTAGTGATGCTGTATTATCATGGAGGGCAAAATTATCTTTGAACGTTGCGCGATAAATTCCTCAAACCACCAACATACGCCCAGCCAAATCCTTTGGAAAATCTTTGAATATTGCATATAGGCAGTCATCACTACCTCTCCATCGTACAGCAACTCCATCACAAATCTCCTAATCACATTTGCGAAGAACACATCTGAGCACGTCCCCAACTGCACTATGAACCACTAATTGTCTTTATATTGTTCTAATCTGGTCCCCTTCGAGACACCATGTTGGTGATGATGTTCATCTGTAGTTTTATCCTACGTTGTAGAGCATATACACAGAAAAAAAATCCTTAAAAATTGAAGAAATGGTCCCCGACTATTACACCAGCGAAATATTCCTTAATATACATGTAACTAAGGAATATTCCCCACCATGGTAAGGAAATTCCAGAACATGCTATGGAATATTCCTTGTTGAATTTTAAGGAATATTCCGCTCGGGGAATATTCCTTATTTTTTGAGGATTTTTTTTTCAGTGTACATATGCTGCATGCCTAAGCTGAGGTATTCAGCCACTTATTATCCACTTGAAATAATTTTTGAGAAAGAAGCGGGCCATCATCTCGGTGTGCCGGAATGAATGGACAGTTACGTTGGATTTTGAATCGCCCGGCAAAGGTATAAAATTGCACAAATTTACTAATTTGAGGACGGAAATAAATACAGTGACAATTGTAGAATAAGCTGATGTATTTTGTTTGGAGGTAAACCGTTTATTTCTCGTTTCACCCAAAGTGCTTTTCAGACCTTGGTGTATTGTTATATAAAGCATGGGGTTATGTATAGAAACCCCTTATTTCGACACTTCATCCTAATACCATCGCCCACATCAGTAGTAGATAATGCGTATCACAGCTCGCCACATAGCCACCCAAATCCACATAGCCACCGCAATCCACCATCACCCACCGACCCCTGTCATACGTCATTATCAATTTCTATTTGTATAAATTATTGTGTCTGGATATTAATAAATTATAATAATTTACCTAAATATATATATATAGTATAGATCTACATATGATATTATTAATAAACCTTCCGAATTCATACGTTAATCATTAATAACGATTAAATAACACGGTATATATTTTAGGTTTTATATCGCTTTTACAAAAAGATGTTATTTCGATATATATATATATAGTACGGATTCATGTCAATAAATTCTCCGAATCTGTACGCTAATCATTCATATATGAGCCCTATATTGTAGGTCCTATTAACTTTTACAAAAAGGCATTGCAATTAGTGTATGGTAACACTCGACTAATAATTACGCGGTAAATATTGATTCGATGTACAGATAGGGGGCGGTCATGTTACATAATTGTATTGATTTTAGTACCTGTCGATGTGTAAGTATACGGTTGTATAGTGGTAACAGCTGTGATAGAATAAATAGCGATGGCACGGTTTGAATATAGGGAGGCGTTTCAATTATAGCCTTTATGAGTTGTTTCAATCAGTGTATGGTAACATTGGGTTTTGAATGTTTATACCGCTTATATTTACAGAACGATATCGATTGAGTTAGGGTATGTAATTAACGATCAACGTATAGTGGGAGTTGAAAGGATATATCGTGAAATAAATCATTATTTGAAAACCGCTTGTCGAAATATATACGTCTAATAGTATTCGATTTATATCTTACTTCGGAATGGCGAATTTACTGCAAAATACCATCGAACCTAAAGAATCGTCCGTGTGTATTACAATTTCATGACGACTTACTCACCGACAATACTGATACGTTTAATCACACGACTTTGTCGATATAATGATGTACACAGTGAACGGCGTTGTAAATTATCTAAAATTCGATTATAGCCGAGTTCCATATAATGATCGCTCACTTTTAATATCTCAATTGTATGTTTTTTACAGGATAATAGGAGTGAGTGAGTGAGTGAGTGAGTAGGATTTAACTCTGTATGGGCTGGATTCGTACGGGAAAATGCGGACATTTTAGGTAGTTCCGGTTGGCCCAGTTTGGAGAATGTATTTGTCATAGATGCGGTCGTTGAAACACGAACGGTTTATAATGACGATGACTGGAATGCGAGTATAAGAAGTCCGACAACCATTCTCCTAAATGATTCTCCTTCACCTCCGGAGATTAAAACACGCAAATGTGTAGAAGAATTATCCCGTTTATTCTCGCCCAGAGTTTGCAAAAACTGTAACCAGTCATTAGGTGTCGAAGTTTGTGGAAAATGTCGAGTTAGTTTATGCCGAGATTGCGCATGTTTCGCCCGGCAGGTGTCATTCGGGAATGTTATTTGTCCAACCTGTTGTAGTTGTGAGTTTTGTGGTTATTGGCGAATGAAGCAGTCGAAATAATCAAAACCGGTGATAACAATAAACAGCTGGTACACGTATTTATTACCATTGGATAACTGTAACCGACCATCGTCCATATAAAGTCATATCGAAACGACTCTGGACGGTGGCTGGAAGAAAGAAGAACACAAGTTCGGTTGTTCAAGTTCAAAGTATATATTTAGTTATACAAATTAAGTTAGTAATGACAGTTTCAAAACGAAAATACAACTGAGCAATCCTAGTACCCAAACGTCAATTTTATTTCCATAACCCTGTGAAAGAGCTGAGGGTATATCGATAACGAATGCAACGGTACGCCCTGGTGGCGAAATCAGCTAATCAGAGGATTTGATCGGTTGTCTTGTGTACTCGCGCGGTAAAAGTCTGTTTATTAAGAATTTACGCATCTCAACGGCAGACTCTTCCGCCTCATCGTTTGATAAGTCGTCTTCCTCACGCATCCGTTTCTTAGTCGCCATTAGTTTCTGATGAATCGGGTGCTTCCGTAGTTTTCTCCATAACCTTAAATTACGGACGTAGATATTTCGGAACCTTGTCTGTATTCTGGGTAAAAGCTTGTCATATGCCATCTGATGCGCAGTTGGTTCATCCATTCCGTCTTCTTCGTAAACTTCCGCAAGGTCGTTTATATCGGATTCATGATCATCAATCGCTTCATCCGCGAAGAGAGCCCACAAACACACGTCATTCTCGACATCATCGTTATCACCAGCAGCATCATCATCAGCATCATCATCATCATCATCCGTAACTTCTCCGTCATCATCATCGTCGTCACCATTACCTTCACCATCATCACCATCATTGTCATCATCATTATCTTCATCATCGGCGTCAGTAGCGTCGGTATCATTGTGATCACCATGGTAGCCAAAAGTTTGGCTTGAAGTACATTTATTTTTACCATTACTACCGGAGCTGGAAAATTCGTCCCCATGGACAATACCTCCGCCCGCATGGTAATACGATCTTCCATATGCCGTAGGGTCACTCACCGTCATCGTATAGGGATGTTTTACTCACTCACTCACTCTCACACACACTCTGACTGACCCTCGCATATATCGGTTGCGCATAAGCGCATCTGCGGTCCCACTGGCACCAGGGGACGCTGTTGACCTTCTTGCGACGTCATCTGTCGTATTGACCACTCGTGGCCCTGGTGACAAAAACTGGAACTAGTGGGAGATAACTCCGGGCTGTCACGTGACCCGGCAGTTACCTTTGTTGCACCATTATTAATATCCGATATTGTAAAAGGTTATCTTTGAGCATATTGACAGCAGGGGGCGCCATCAGGTCACCATTATCAATACCCATAAAGGGGATCTACATGTCCATTGACACCCGGGCGGGCGCTGTTGACCTCCTTGTGGGATCATCGGTTGTATTGACCACTCGCTGTCCGGGTGTCAACGGACATGTAGATCCCCTTTATGGGTATTGATAATGGTGACCTGATGGCGCCCCCTGCTGTCAATATGCTCAAAGATAACCTTTTACAATATCGGATATTAATAATGGTGCAACAAAGGTAACTGCCGGGTCACGTGACAGCCCGGAGTTATCTCCCACTAGTTCCAGTTTTTGTCACCAGGGCCACGAGTGGTCAATACGACAGATGACGTCACAAGAAGGTCAACAGCGTCCCCTGGTGCCAATGGGACCGCAGATGCGCTTATGCGCAACCGATATATGCGAAGGTCAGTCAGAGTGTGTGTGAGTGAGTGGGTGAGTGAGTGAGTGAGTGATTGAGGCATGCCCAACGTCCGTGAGGCGTTCCCAACGCCCGTCTTAACGCATAGACGCATTAACGATGGTGAGTGAGTGAGTGAGTGAGTGACTGAGTGTGTGAGTGATTGAGGCATGCCCAACGTCCGTGAGGCGTTCCCAACGCCGGTCTTAACGCATAGACGCACTAACGATGGTGAGTGAGTGAGTGAGTGAGTGACTGAGTGAGTGAGTGATTGAGGCATGCCCAACGTCCGTGAGGCGTTCCCAACGCCCGTCTTAACGCATAGACGCACTAACAATGGTGAGTGAGTGAATGAGTGAGTGAGAGTGAGTGAGTGAGTGGTCATATAAGGTCGTTTGTACAGCATTAGCCTCAGTCTGTATCCGCCCTCTGACCGGGAACCATGTCGAGTTCATGTCCGTTCTGTCGGAAGACACTCTCTCGTCGCGACAATATGCTCATACATATGCGTCTAATGCATAGACAAGAGACACCACCGAGTCCTGCTATAGGTTCACCAAGTAGAGTAGAACATCCCTATACGATGACGGTGAGTGACCCTACGGCATGTGGAAGATCGTATTACCATGCGGGCGGAGGTATTGTCCATGGGGACGAATTTTCCAGTTCCGGTAGTAATAGTAAAAATAAATGTACTTCAGGTCAACTTTTGGCTACCATGGTGATCAAAATGATACCGACGCTACTGACGCCGATGATGAAGATAATGATGATGACAATGATGGTGACGATGGTGAAGGTAATGGTGACGACGATGATGATGACGGAGAAGTTACGGATGATGATGATGATGATGATGATGATGATGCTGCTGGTGATAACGATGATGTCGAGAATGAAGTGTGTTTGTGGGCTCTCTTCGCGGATGAAGCGATTGATGATCATGAATCCGATATAAACGACCTTGCGGAAGTTTACGAAGAAGACGAAATGGATGAACCAACTGCGCATCAGATGGCATATGACAAGCTTTTACCCAGAATACAGACAAGGTTCCGAAATATCTACGTCCGTATTTTAAGGTTATGGAGAAAACTACGGAAGCACCCGATTCATCAGAAAGTAATGGCGACTAAGAAACGGATGCGTGAGGAAGACGACTTATCAAACGATGAGGCGGAAGAGTCTGCCGTTGAGATGCGTAAATTCTTAATAAACAGACTTTTACCGCGCGAGTACACAAGACAACCGATCAAATCCTTTGATTAGTTGATTTCGCCACCAGGGCGTACCGTTACATTCGTTATCGATATACCCTCAGCTCTTTCACAGGGTTATGGAAATAAAATTGACGTTTGGGTACTAGGATTGCTCAGTTGTATTTTCGTTTTGAAACTGTCATTACTAAATTAATTTGTATAACTAAATATATACTTTGAACTTTAACAACCGAACTTGTGTTCTTCTTTCTTCCAGCCACCGTCCAGAGTCGTTTCGATATGACTTTATATGGACGATGGTCGGTTACAGTTGGTATCCAATGGTAATAAATACGTGTACCAACTGTTTATTGTTATCACCGGTTTTGATTATTTCGACTGCTTCATTCGCCAATAACCACAAAACTCACAACTACAACAGGTTGGACAAATAACATTCCCGAATGACACCTGCCGGGCGAAACATGCGCAATCTCGGCATAAACTAACTCGACATTTTCCACAAACTTCGACACCTAATGACTGGTTACAGTTTTTGCAAACTCTGGGCGAGAGTAAACGGGATAATTCTTCTACACATTTGCGTGTTTTAATCTCCGGAAGTGAAGGGGAATCATTTAGGAGAATGGTTGTCGGACTTCTTATACCCGCATTCCAGTCATCGTCATTATAAACCGTTCGTGTTTCAACGACCGCATCTATGACAAATACATTCTCCAAACTGGGCCAACCGGAACTACCTAAAATGTCCGCATTTTCTCGTACGAATCCAGCCTATACAGAGTTATTATCCTGTAAAAAACATACAATTGAGATATTAAAAGTGAGCGATCATTATATGGAACTCGGCTATAATCGAATTTTAGATAATTTAAAACGCCGTTCACTATGTACATCATTATATCGACAAAGTCGTGTGATTAAACGTATCAGTATTGTCGGTGAGTAAGTCGTAATAAAATTGTAATAGTTACCGACGATTTTTTAGGTTCGATGGTATTTTGCAGTAAATTCGCCATTCCGAAGTAAGATATAAATCGAATACTATTAGACGTATATATTTCGACAAGCGGTTTTCAAATAATGATTTATTTCACGATATATCCTTTCAACTCCCACTATACGTTGATCGTTAATTACATACCCTAACTCAATCGATATCGTTCTGTAAATATAAGCGGTATAAACATTCAAAACCCAATGTTACCATACACTGATTGAAACAACTCATGAAGGCTATAATTGAAACGCCTCCCTATATTCAAATCGTGCCATCGCTATTTATTCTATCACAGCTGTTACCACTATACAACCGTATACTTACACATCGACGGGTACTAAAATCAATACAATTATGTAACATGACCGCCATCGAATCAATATTTACCGCGTAATTATTAGTCGAGTGTTACCATACGCTAATTGCAATGCCTTTTTGTAAAAATTAATAGGACCTACAATATAGGGCTCATATATGAATGATTAGCGTACAGATTCGGAGAATTTATTGACATGAATCCGTACTATATATATATATATCGAAATAACATCTTTTTGTAAAAGCGATATAAAACCTAAAATATATACCGTGTTATTTAATCGTTATTAATGATTAACGTATGAATTCGGAAGGTTTATTAATAATATCATATGTAGATCTATACTATATATATATATTTAGGTAAATTATTATAATTTATTAATATCCAGACACAATAATTTATACAAATAGAAATTGATAATGACGTATGACAGGGGTCGGTGGGTGATGGTGGATTGCGGTGGCTATGTGGATTTGGGTGGCTATGTGGCGAGCTGTGATACGCATTATCTACTACTCACATCCCAGGCCTGTAGCCAAGGGGGGTTTACTGGGTTCGGGTGAACCCCCCTTTCAGAAATATTATATGTTTTTCTCATATAAATGCCCTTTCCAAACATTGAAGCGAACCCCCTATTTGCCCCTTTTCCCATACAGCGAACCTCCTGATGTTCCCTTTTGGAGTGAAGGCGAACCACCCCTCAGTAAATCCTGGCTACGGTCCTGCATCCCCAACACTCTTGTTTTGAGGGCCTGTGCTCGTGACCGAGTATCGAAAACATAGATGAAGAAGTACCATAATCTATCGTATACACCCCTCTGTGAGTTGATCCTGCCATCGCCACAAAATCTGAAATTACAAACTAGATCACAACGATGTACAAGGCAAAGCTTAGTGTGTATAGTATTGTGAGGTTGACAGCCCAGGGATCAACCGATGACGAGTTATCATCTTTCTCAAAAGAACTATCAGGAATTCTTTGGGGTGATAGCAAGAGCTTCAGCTTGACGTGAGGGTACGGTTCCCTGCAGCAAGAGTAGTAAACCTCCTCACGATCAGCCTCAATACTGACGAGTTTCCATGGAGAACTAGGACTGTACCGATAACTGGAGACACTCGCGGTTCCTACCATAACGTCTACATGGTATCCGTCATAGGTCCAACTCATAAACTTCATTTCACAGTCAACGGAAGTGGAATTAGAAGCCGTTTCTCTCATACAGGATGTTTCCATTCTCAACCTTCGTGTCCACGTCACTTGACCCTCAAAGGTAAGTATTTTTCTCGATGGCGACAACAGCTGTGATGGATTAACACTGAAAATAATAATAATAATAACGAAGAATAGATGAAGCATAAAAATCTACACAGAACGTACATAGAGAAGATGGAAGGCATTTGATTCGTCATGGCTTAGTTTGTTCCAGTAATGGTGATTCGGTACATTTACACTACTTCAGACAACATCTTGCTTTCAGAGGAATGCAAATGATAATTTCCAAAGGTATTCTGTCGATTTTTGATATTAAACGGACACAATCGTGTGGTGTTGTTGAAACAAACTAGGCAAACAATAAACTTGGCGTACGAGTAACAAGTAATAATGCTATTCCCGTTTCGTTTCTGACTGGAAGCTTTTATATTCTAAAACATACCATTCCCCCTGAGTCTTAGCTGAAATCATGGCGGATATGAAACTATCAAGTTTCATGATAAATATTTCACACGGATGGCAAAATACGACAGGGTCGTATAGGATATTTGCCCTTCGAATCTGCAGTTAACGTTTATCCGCATAAGACTGGAAAAGAGGCAATTCCACCATTACGTTTGCAAATAATTCCCAAATAATCCATTGTGATCTTATTGTGCTGGCCTGAAAGTAAATGTTGGATGGGCTTTTGTCCATTGAGGCTTTTGTTCATAGTTTTCCGTTCACCGGGGCTTTTGTGCACATCCCAAAGAGAATGCTGTATTGTTCTCATATTGTTCATCATTTTCATAGAATAGCTATCATTTATCAAACGCATGGACACATTAGTATATCTTGAAGTTCCATACATTTATTCAGAAGATACAGCAAGTAAACGTTGGGTTTATTCAGTGTATCATTCAAAAATAAAGCCTCTGTATACTATAAACGTAGATCTATATGGTTCACTGCTGATAGTGCATGACTCAAATGGACAGTTGTGGAGATTTGAATTGTAAATTTAAAATTGCACTACATGTACATTTTCCAATACATAAAACAACTCAATTCTCTTCATGGTAATCTCCCCTGTCCACCTACGAAAAACTGTTTTGGTGCGGGCAATATGCAGATTTATGAGATCAGGTAGAATGCTTCCAACATCCCACGCATATTTTGGAAGTAGAATGGGAAGAAAACATTTTGAATACAGGGAAATTATTATGTAAATGATTTGACCACCATTAGATTTTAGAACCCTGATACAGATGGACGGAAAAGTGGACAGACAGACAGACAGACGAGGTCCTGACCAACGAAACATACAAAAGGCACATATACAGACTCCATTCTATACTGGACAGAAGGTTCGTTGACCTGCCTCCAGTAGTTCTCAAGATATGGGAGCCCAGGGAAAAGACGGACAGATGGGCAGACGGACGGACAGACGGGGTGAAAACAATACCCCTTAGCCCAATCGGGCTGAGAGGTAAAAAAAGGGAATTGGCATAAAACAAGACGAGTGTGTCTCCGACAATTTAAGCGGAACGCATCTCGTAGATAAATAATTCGACATATCTTTATTTATGTCATCGTCAGGAATGATGGTTCACAATAGGTTGCATGGGTACCATGTGTATGTACGCCGGCATATTTTTGCACCAACCTTGTTCTGTTGCGTTTAAATGTTGCCTGTATATGGTGAGATTCTGCTGATGAAAGTTTCGTCCCGAGGCTTGCCCTCTGAACAAATCATTGTGATTGTAGTTTTGTGACTGATAAATATGATGGAGAATGAAGAGATGGTAGGTATCGGGCCTCATAGATATGCGTTCTCAAGAGGAACTTACATTTATTTATTTTATTTATGTTTGAGCCGTTTCTTCATTCTAACGGTGACATAGCTTATCATTTTCCATCAGGTGACTTGATATGGCTATTACATCATCGTTCTTATATAATGGTATCTACTGCCGCATAAACCGGTGCTAGGGGCTGTGTCGTCATGTCGGTGCTAGGGGCTGTGTGGTCATGTCGGTGCTAGGGGCTGTGTGGTCATGTCGGTGCTAGGGGCTGTGTGGTCATGTCGGTGCTAGGGGCTGTGTGGTCATGTCGGTGCTAGGGGCTGTGTGGTCATGTCGGTGCTAGGGGCTGTGTGGTCATGTCGGTGCTAGGGGCTGTGTGGTCATGTCGGTGCTAGGGGCTGTGTGGTCATGTCGGTGCTAGGGGCTGTGGTGCTAGGGGCTGTGGTCGTCATGTCGGTGCTAGGGGCTGTGTGGTCATGTCGGTGCTAGGGGCTGTGTGGTCATGTCGGTGCTAGGGGCTGTGTGGTCATGTCGGTGCTAGGGGCTGTGTGGTCATGTCGGTGCTAGGGGCTTGTGTGGTCATGTCGGTGCTAGGGGTTGTGTGGTCATGTCGGTGCTAGGGGCTGTGTGGTCATGTCGGTGCTAGGGGCTGTGTGGTCATGTCGGTGCTAGGGGCTGTGTGGTCATGTCGGTGCTAGGGGCTGTGTGGTCATGTCGGTGCTAGGGGCTGTGTGGTCATGTCGGTGCTAGGGGCTGTGTGGTCATGTCGGTGCTAGGGGCTGTGTGGTCATGTCGGTGCTAGGGGCTGTGTGTGGTCGGTGCTAGGGGCTGTCGGTGCTAGGGGCTAGGGGCTGTGTGGTCATGTCGGTGCTAGGGGCTGTGTGGTCATGTCGGTGCTATGTCGGTGCTAGGGGCTGTGGTGGTCATGTCGGTGCTAGGGGCTGTGTGGTCATGTCGGTGCTAGGGGCTGTGTGGTCATGTCGGTGCTAGGGGCTGTGTGGTCATGTCGGTGCTAGGGGCTGTGTGGTCATGTCGGTGCTAGGGGCTGTGTGGTCATGTCGGTGCTAGGGGTTGTGTGGTCATGTCGGTGCTAGGGGTTGTGTGGTCATGTCGGTGCTAGGGGCTGTGTGGTCATGTCGGTGCTAGGGGCTGTGTGGTCATGTCGGTGCTAGGGGCTGTGTGGTCATGTCGGTGCTAGGGGCTGTGTGGTCATGTCGGTGCTAGGGGCTGTGTGGTCATGTCGGTGCTAGGGGCTGTGTGGTCATGTCGGTGCTAGGGGCTGTGTGGTCATGTCGGTGCTAGGGGTTGTGTGGTCATGCCATTCAAGATGTTCACACGAACAGCTACAATAAAAGCGTGGCTGTGATACAAATCATCGAGATTAGTTTTGGTTCTTGAGATGCTTTTAGAAATATGCAGTCAGTGTATTTGCATGTTGGGTCATATCACTTTGTGTCGGTAGGCCATCTTTTCCCATCAACTTTGCCTTTAATAATTTCAGAAAAACAGATTTTGAAGTCAGATTCTCAGGGATTCGAACCCCTAAGGACACTGGTGTGAGAAACTGGACCATGAGTCAAACTGAAGTTATATGTTTCTTACAGAACGGGACAATATCCCGATTAGCTGATAAGCAGGCCTTTTTACGCCGATAAGTGAAGTTCAACGCCGGGACTCCCAGAAAGTCATTGCCACTTGACGCTGAGAAACTGTGCTTTTGCATATATAATTATAGTTATACTACTTTGTACGACCTCTTGTGGACATTTTCGTACCATATATGGAATTCAATTTGAATGGAATATATCTATCTAATAGCAATATCTGACATATTTTAACTTAAAGTTGCCGAAATATTCCGCAAGATAATCATAACGGTTCTTTTTGTAATTTGATGCAATTTACCAAATGTATACGAGTCATCACTGTTTAAAGATATGCTTTCATGTTGTGGGATAGAGAAAAATAAGAATCTGAAAATTTGCAGGCGAGGAACATTAGGAGACACACCTCACTGCGTAGTCCGCCTGATACAGATATCTAGAAGCCTCCATTCGCCAGGAATATCGTTTTGTGTCCAAGCAAAAAGCCCATAATCACCACCTAATTTAAACATGTACCTGCATGTATTGGATTGTAACAGCGATTATAGTATCTCGTCAAATTTTGATGCGGAAATTGTCTTCGGAGATCTTAGCTGGAATCTACACTCCTGCCGGCCTCGCTGCTGTGATACGGCATTATACGCTACATTGTCCGATTGAGTTCAGTAGATATGCAGTGCAAGCACTGCGTCCATACTCACAGGTTTGCCACGGTTATATCAGGTGACCAAGTTAATTCCTCTGGGATGCTAATGGACTTCACTCCGCCATAACGTTGTGGATTCCATCTTAACAATTCATCCTTCCATACCTAGTTAAGAAAAATAGAATATAACGAATCAGTTGCTAATGAGTAATAGTTGATGCCAAAAAACATACATTGGCAGAGAAATATTCTATAACTTCGAATGACACTGATTTTCACTGCGATGCAGAATACTTATCAGCGATATGGATGCTAACATCATCATAGAGGGTTTATGTAAATATTGAGAACAAAATGTGACGCCTATATATTTTTGGGATGCACGTGCATGCGTGTGTGGCGGCGGGGAATGGCTTGTATAATATACATGCCTAGTATTAACCATTCCTAATGTACTTTATCTCGACGGAGAGATAGACATTTGGAGGCATCGACATTATACGGCTATGTAATAATTATTTCATAATATTTCATAATGATGTAATTACGTCATAGAAATGAAATACCTTAAATTTGAAGAAAGTTGGAAGAAAACCTGATGCGATATACGAAGGCGGACTTAACATTCTAATAGTTTAGAGAAGGAATTTGTAAACACAGATCTGATATTCCACTGTTAATCTGGGTTACCGCTTGTGGGAATATATCGGCGCTGTACAGCCTGGCAGAGACAGAAGAAAGGCAGTGATAACACATGAGAAGTAGATAAAGCAAACAACACCTGATATCAATAAAAATTAATAAGTTTTGAGTAACACAGAGATGGAAGCTACGATAACAAGCAGCCAGAGGATGCTAAGTCCCCCGCCGAAATGGCAGCAATATTTTTTAGCATTGTTGGTCTCGGGGGAGATATACATGAGGGAGGCAACTGCTATACTTCATAGGCGTTGGATGCGGAAGGGTCTTTCTGCCTTCCCAAGTTTTAAAATCAACTCAGAACGGTTGACTGAACATTTTTTTGCTTCTGTAAATTAGCTTCCATGCAATGAAGCATGGAAATTATGTAACCAAGAAGTAACCCCAAGTGACATCTCAAGGCATATTATCTGAAAACCAAATTTGACGAGAAGCTGAATGCATCCTCAACCTATTGTCTGGAAACCAAATTTTAAATTTGCTACCAGGTGTCTCCACCTGCATGACCTGTAGGTGCAAGTGGGCGAAATGCAATCCCAAGGATCACCTCATGACATGGTGTATCAGCATACAAACTTCAGGAAGAATCTGAAAAGGGGTTATTGCCCGGAAACCAAATTTAGATTTGTATGCACAAGTGTGCGAAACACAATCCCAAGTGACATCTTATGGCACACGAATACCAAATTTGTGAAGAATCCGATGAGCAGTTGTCAAATTATTGCCAGTAACAAATTTCAGATTTTTCCACCAGGTGTCGCCACCAGTATGCAGAAGCAGGTTAAATACAATCTCAAGGGACACATCATGGCATAGTATCTGCATACCAAATTGGAGAAAAATCTGATGAGCGAAATCAAATTTAGATTTGACACGAGGTGGTGCTACCTGTAAGCACAAGTGGGCGAAACACAATCCCAAGCGACATCATATGTCATGATATATTCATACCAGATTTAAGAAGAATCTGACGAGCGGTTCTCAAGTTATTACCCGGAAACAAATCTGGTATTTCGCCACCAAGTGGCACCACCTATAAGTAAATGTGAGCGAAACGCAATCCCACGCAACATCTCCTGGCATGATACATGCATGCTAAATTTGAGGAGATTCCGATGAGCAGTTCTCGAGTTAATAGCTAAAAACAAATTTTGATTTTAACCCCCGGTTGGCGCCACCTATAGGCGCAAGTGGGCGAAATGCAATCTCAAGCGACATCTTAGGTCATGGTATTACCCGGAGACAAGTTTGGGATTTTGACACCAGGTGGCGCCACCTGTAAGTGCAAGTGAGTGAAAGGCAATCCCATTTAACATCTCCTGGCATGGTACATGTACATGCATGCTAAATTTGAGAAGAATCCGGTGAGCATGCAGTTCTCAAGTTATTGGCCAAAAATAAATTTCAGATTTTGTCATCAGGGGGTTGCGTCACTTTCTGAGCAGAAGTGGATAATGCACTCTCAAACAACATCTCATGGCAAGGTACAATGTATATGCATGCCTAATTTGGGAAGAATTTGATGAGCAGTTCTCAAGTTATTGTCCGGAAACCAAATTTTGAGCAACATTTCAAAGCATTGCAAAGTTATTGCACAAAAGAACGGAAAGAACCCTAGTGGCGCCACCTACAGGCAGATCTTTCTGAAACCCAATACCAATCAACATCTTGTCACAAGGAATGTATATGCAACTAGATACAGTCGATCGAATACGATTGGAGGCATGCCTTTTGCATCTTTAGTAAAGGAAACATTCATTATTTGTGAAGAAAATAAAATCGTAAACTTAAGAATAACATCATTAACATGGCCCCATAAGATAACTTGAGGGTAGGTACCCACATACCAAATTTAAAAGAATCCATTAAGGTCCAACAGTTACTGTCCGGAAATGCAAATTTACCTTGGCCCTCAGGTAGCGCCATGTGTAGGCAGATAGGCATAAAAAATAATCCCAACCGAGATCTTGAGACAAGATCCCTTGACATTGGAAATAGAAAATGTTAACTTGGCCTACAGGTGGCGCCACCTATGAGCAGATCGACAAGAAAAACAATACCAAGTGAAACCTTCAAGGTACATGTATAAAAAACTTGGAAAGAATTCATTCAAGTATTAAAAAGTTATTGTCCGGAAACATAATTTTAAATTTACCCCCAGGTGGCACCACCTATATTTGGATCGGCATGAAAAACAATGCCAAACGAGAAATTGAGGCGAGGTACCTACACACCAAATTTGGAATGAATCGGTTCAGGTTTTTAAAAGTTATTGTCAGGAAACACTTAACTTAGCTTTCAGGTGGTCCCTACATCAACATGAAAAACATTCTTAAGCCAGATCTTGAGACAAGGTACCACCACACCAAATTTGGAAAGAATCCTTAAGGTTTTCAAAAGTTATTGTCTGGAGATGCAATTTAACTTGGCCCAAGGTGGCGCCACCCAGAAGCGGATTGGCACGAAAAACAATTCCAAGCAAAAATCTAGACAAGGGATCCATTTACCAAATACAAAAACATGGGTCTGTGCCTGATAAATTGAAACCTTTTGGGGTTGCAATTATCCCAATATTATCCCAATATTGCAGACAACACACAAATTTCAGCTTCTGCTAAGATATATTGGAGATATATATGCTCAAACACAATATATGAGGGTCGGGCGAGGGCTAGTTTGGGAGATAGAGGGTGCGGCTCGGCGCCCTGGGGATGGGGACATGCTCTTCTTGAGGGTAGTGGTAGGTGTGCTGACATGGAAGCCATAGAAAGCTCCCTGTACATGAAACAACCACACTGACAACTGCATGCCGTCATCTATCACAGTCCGAAAAACCACAAGGTGGAATTCAATTCAATTCAGGAAATTGATCATATGCACAGTGTGCACCCTAACTTCAGAAACTCAGTTGTAATCAGTATAGTAAGTTACACTGTGGACACAAATGGTTCCTGCAGAAACTTTAGGGTAAATCATATGATGTGAGATACAATTATTTGATAGCAAAATTGAAGAAAATGTTGTCCTTCATTTAAGATGACACGAAATTAAAAACCAGGGGTTCGGTACTGCAGGGATTCCCCTGCCAGTTATTACATATTATACTTCTGAAATATAATATGGTTCATGCAAAACCTTTAAGGTAAATCATATGATGTGGAATAAAATGATTTCATAGCAAAGTTTAAGGAAATGTCCTTCATTTAAGGCGACACAAAATTCAAAACTAACACGGGTTCAGTCAGTTATTTCATATTATACCTCTGAAAAAAATATGGTTCCTGCAAAAGCTTTAGTGTAAATAATATGATGTGGAATAGAAGGACTGGACAGCAAATTTAAGAAAATGGTGTCCTTCATTTAAAGCGACATGAAATTCAAAACTAACGGCGAGAAGCGGAAGAAAGAAGAATAAATGACAAACGCATTTAGGGATGCCTAATTATTAGACAAAGCATTTGGAAATTATCGCTTGTGAAGAATTTGAATGGAAACCACAGGAGATTGGAACAAGACCCAGTGGCACCACCTTCAGGTGGACCCATGTCTGGTCACAAGGAGTGCATATGCTAAATTTCGAAGGAATCCGACAAATCTTTTGGAAGTTATCGCCTGTGAAGGATTTGAACAGACATCCACAGACACAAAGAGAGCAAGACCCATTTTAACTGGAATGGACATGAAGAAGCGAAACTCAGTGGTGCCACCTTCAGGCAAATGTTACGCAACCGCGTCTTCTCATAAGGAATGCGTATGCCAAATTTCGGAAGAATCCAAGAAAGCGTTTGGAAGTTATCGCTTGTAACTGACATCCACGGACACAAAGAAGCAAGATTCATTTTGACCCAGTGGCGCCACCTTCAGGCAGATGTTGCTGAAATGCGATAACGACTGGCGTCTTGTCGCAAGGAATGCGTATGCCGAATTTCACAAGAATCCAACAAAGCGTTGGGAAGTAATCATTCGAACAGACATGCACGGACATCCACGGACATGCACGGACACATAGTAGCAAGAACCATTTTGACCCAATGGCGCCACCTTCAGGCAGATGTTGCTGAAATGCGATACCGACTGGCGTCTTGTCGCAAGGAATGCGTATGCCGAATTTCGGAAGAATCCAACAAAGCGTTAGGAAGTAATCATTCGAACAGACATGCACGGACATGCACGGACACATAGAAGCAAGAACCATTTTAAAGTCCCCCGGCCGCGTTGCGGCGGGGGGCAAAAAATACTCATAGACTTTCTGTTCACTATACGGGGTTAAATCAAGTTCATATAATTGTTACTTGCACACATGAAAGCTATCAAACTATAGATGCAGTCAAACTTATTTGAATCAGTTCATTTCCTATCGCTTGTAACTGACATCCACGGGCACAAAGAAGCAAGTTTCATTTTGACCCAGTGGCGCCACCTTCAGGCAGATGTTGCTGAAATGCGATACCGACTGGTGTCGTGTCGCAAGGAATGCGTATGCCGAATTTCGGAAGAATCCAACAAAGCGTTAGGAAGTAATCATTCGAACAGACATGCACGGACATGCACGGACACATAGAAGCAAGAACCATTTTAAATGGCGTTGCGGCGGGGGACAAAAATGCATTCTTTAGCCAGGAATAACAAATTATCCAACCTTCGAGGCCTGGATAACCATCTAAGCTTCGAACCACGTATGACTAAGCAAGACAAACCATGCACAGTAAGAAAAAAAAAACATTTTTGTGATGTAATGGCTTAGGTGTAATTAGGTTACGATGAAAGGATGTAAACTTCCAAATAAGACATATACAAACGCCTATGTGCCAAATTGTCTAATTAAATTAAACTAATTTGATATACAAATTGATTTCTCAGACAAAAATATTAAAGGAAAAATTGTTAGGTGTTCAATAGTAGGTCATTATAAGTTCCTCGCTCTCCTGGAAATATTTCTTCATAATTAGGATTCCTCATCATGGAAGTACAGATTTGATAATGTGTCAGATCGACCGAGTCGAGTCAGAATAGAGACGCTAGACCTAAAGAGTATGGAACGGACTCGAGTTTAAAGATTATTTAGGTAGAATAATTTTGTTATATATCGTAGGATGTATATTCCGTCGCATCCCGTTGTGCTTTGTTAAATTATTGTGTATGTGGTGTAAATTACAACAGTTTGCCGTTAAATGGGGGTCTACCATGTCATCCTTCTTTTCTGTTTCCAATGGTGTTAGGCAAGGAGGTATTCTATCCCCTTCCTTATTTGCTATATATCTGCATGACCTTGACGTTACTTTAACTAAAGCTGGTGTTGGTTGCAATGTTGCTGGAATTTTTATTAACCATTTATTGTATGCAGATGACATATGTCTGCTGTGCCCTTCAGTTAAATCTCTAGGTATTTTAGTGGATCATTGTTCGAGTTATGCTAGCTCACATGATATCATATTTAATACAAAAAAAGCTGTGTGTATGGTTCTTTCCCCAAAACGATATAAAGATTTCCACCCGCCAAGTCTTCAGTTATGTGGGTGTTATCTGAAATACGTATCTTCTTATACATACTTGGGTCATATTATATGCAATGATTTATCTGATAATGACGATTTACAGTACCAACAACGGAAACTTTGTGTTCGAGCGAACGTTTTGTTGCGGAAATTTCATTTTTGCACCACTGTAGTTAAAAAGGGTCTGTTTAAGGCATATTGTTCCACTATATATTGTTGTCAGTTGTGGAGTCAGTATTCCAAAACTGTTTTACGTGATATGAATGTCATGTATAATAATACATTTAGATGACTTATGCTTATTAAGTTGCAGCGCCAGTGCCATGTTTGCCATCAACTCTGTACCGTCTTTTAATGAAGTCCTACGTAAAGCTGTTTTTTCATTTAAATGTCGTATTATACAGAGTGACAATAATTTACTGTATACAATACGTGAATCTGACATGCAAGTTTATTCCGATTTGTACTCCAAATGGAACGCTCTATTGTACGTAAATACCTGTAAATAATCAGTACTTGTATATATATTATATATACAACTGACTTTACCCCCTTTCCCCACTTCTCTTCTTCATTAATTGTATTGTATGATATGGATGTTTTCTCGTCTGGAATAAAATCATATTATTATTATTATTATTAGATTTGATGTCAGTAAAGCAGACTCGAGTTTAAAGAGACTCCCAGTGGTAAAATATTGAACCCCTAAGTAGAGAAGCCATTTTTATTGAAATGTAATAATCCTTGAACTAGGTTTATTTGTCAGTAAGTCTATTTGGTGGCCAGTAAATGAAAATTATGTGTTCCCTTTCGCTGAATTCCGTTCACTGTGCTTGTGAGAGTCGATGAAATAGATTCGGCAACTATCGCGGACTCGCTCTCGGTCCGCAGGCCAAGTGATTTGGCTCCCAGATAAATAAGCTACCCTGAGCTTCCCAAAAAGAACTACAGTTTTAAGAATATAAGAAAGAATGTTAAATACAGCATGGTGGAGAACCCGGGCAACAATACCAACACCGTGTTCAAAGTAACGAAGTCCTAGTCTCGGCATAGTGATGAATGGAATTGTATATGCACAGTGCTAAGCAGCAATATAGTTGAATGAGTATTAGAAATTAGTCACGAAGTATGCTGGTTAATACAGCACTAGAGGTTCTGAATGGCATGCCAACTTACAAATGTGATCATCATCGAGATGTCCAGTACTCCGAGGTCAAGGTCGAGTGAATTGACTAACGTAGGTTCTGTCCCAATTGTTACATTTGTAGTTCGTGAGTCATTATAAACTGGACGCGAGTATGCGTCATAATACTCGAGTATGTCCTTGAGAACTCTACCCTCTGCAGATAGACAACCCACCAGTGGAAAGCTGAAATAAACACAGACATGTGTCGAATTTTATTCATTATCCCACAAATATTTCATCTGGTAAATCTTGCATACAGAATAGTATGGGTGTAAATGGGTCATATGCACGAGTCTGTCTCCTTTAGTCTTGTTTTCTGGGTTTGGTGGAGGAAATAGTTATGTAAATGAGATGATTACATTTGAAACCATGATATTAGGATATGACCAGGGAACATTTTGTGTATCAGTTTATCAATTATGCGAAAACGTGGACGACTAATTATGGAATTTCTCAGACTTCAAGATCCAAGTAACGGAGAAGGTCAACCTTTGGACAAAAAGTTTGCGACTGAAGAACTTTTAAATAATTTTAAAAAAGGCAAAGCCTTTGAGAAAAATTTGTATTCCGTTTTCTTAGAGAAATAGTTATACAATAGAGTTGAGAACATAGAACACTAGCAAACTCGATTAGCATACATATCAACATTTTCATCCGTTAATGAAACATAGACATATGTAAATATTACTATTACCAGGTGCTGGTTAAAGAATTAAGTGTAAACATATCATCATCATCATCATCATCATCATCATGAAATACGTCTACTTACTTCCAAACGGCATTTATTCTGGAAGATTTATTTAACAATCACAAAACGTTTCTCAGGGAAAGAGGTATTTGTCTTCCAACTAATTATAACGACATACCAAAAGTATACTGGTCTCCCAAAATGCATAAATCAACATACAAAGCTAGATTCGTAGCTGGTTCTAGAAGCTGCACCACCATGCTTCTTTCAACCCTGTTGACGAGGGCCCTTCAGGAGGTAAAAGCATTTTGGGAGAAGTATTGCGCCACTATTTCTAAAAACTCTGGCGTTGAATGTATGTGGATACCGAAAAACTCAAAATGTCTAACGGAAGAACTTGATGCTAAAGGTCACCTACCGTACAGACATGTATCCACATGGGAGTTCTCGACTTTCTATAATACAATCCCTCATCAGGACATTATTGACCGTCTAAGTTTATTAATATTATCTGTGTTCCAGTAAAATGATCGTAGATATATTAATGTCCGAAGCCATAAAGCATTATTTAGCTCTACTACATTCAAGAGATATCATTCATGGGATGTTTCTTTGTTTATAGAGTTGCTTGAATTTCTCATAAAAAATATCTATGTGAAATTTGGCAACACAATATATCAACAGCATATAGGTATTCCAATCGGTACTAATTGTGCATCCCTGTTGACTGACCTATATGTGTTCTCTTATGAATACGACTATATGCAGGCGCTTTCACAAACCGATCCATTCAAAGCTCGTTTCTTCTCATTCACCAAACGCTATATAAACGATCTTCTCGCTGTGAATAATCGCTATATAAATGACGCAGTGAAGGATATATATCCACCTTCACTGAAGGAAACTACAGATAGCCCTACACGAACATCATATTTAGACCGGTATCTTTATAAAAATGAAGCGGGCCTTCTTTCTCGTCATCTCTATGACAAAAGAGATTACAATTTCGACATCGTAAACTATCCCATTCTGGACAGTGATATTCCAGTGGGACCTGCATATGGCGTATACATATCTCGCCAATAGCACTTGCTAGATCCTGTGTTAAATGAAACGATTTCAACGTCACAAAACATTGTTGCAGGAATTTATAAAACAGGGCTATACCACCAAGCGCCTCCACTCAAAGTTTCTCAAATTTGGCGATACATATCGCATGCTGATAGCAAAATACGAGCGTAGCGTGCAAGATCCATGGCGTTACGTTTCGTAACTTGTGTCTAATTCCGCTTAACCCGGGGCTAGGGGCCGTATGAACCCATGTACTTCAAGATCATCATGGTGCTCATATGAACAGTCACAATCAAAGCGTGACTGAGATACATCATTCTCTGGATGACGATATTACAACGAATATTATGGATTAAGAATACTGATCAGCGATACGGATTTGATATTTTTTTGGAACATCATGATGTCTTGCCGGCATCAATGAAAACTTTTGAATTTGGTGCTAATACTGTTATATGGAATAGGTCTTTGGTTCATAGACGCGGATATTCTTTAATGGACGAAGGCTCAATTATGAATGACGGACCAGACGCTTGTAATACGACGATGCATATGCAATAGTAGAATATATCAGTCCCATTATTGTGGTAACGGATTTATTGAATACGCAGATCTTGAGCGTGAACACTTCTATTAACAAATACAAACACATAGCGTTTTGTTGTAGTGTCCGTGAACCAATGCTTCAAGACACTACTGTTGGATTCACATCATCAGTAGGGAATATGACAGAGTAAATGATAGCGCACAGGCGAACACGCAGAGTGGAAGGATACGACTAAATTCAGGTTCTACACCATTCCATCTTATATAAGAGAGGCATCCTGTAGATTATAGTATTGAGCAATACTCGTATAGTGACGGGTCTCATGGTCAACCATCAAGTGTCAAACAGCTAGTCTACAAGTTGTTATCAAATAATATAACCTGATAATGCATATGTTCCGTCATCTTCCCAGTCTTCGAAGGTATCTGATGCCAATTCTGGTTGTTAGTGACGTTTGGTTACATTTTCGCGGATATCACCTTCGTGGTATTTGCGGGTACCGTCACCCCGAATCGAATCTTGGCAGGAAATTTAAATGTTTCTTATATAGGTCTACCATGTCAGACAAATTAGTTAGTGTTTTTCTAGATATCTCTTCCTAAGACCGCAAATGTCTTCTATTTCATGATTCATGCGTTGTTGACTTTTTCAGCAAAACACATTGAAATTGCCCTCCTCGATTAAGTACATGATGTTTTTTTATCAAGGATGTTCGACGATATCAACATGGACAACAGGACTGATGATTATTGATAATGAGAACGGTCGTGATTAATATACCAATCGTCTGATATCTGCTCACGAAGATATACAGCAAGAAACAGAAAACAAGGCGCTTTTTATCAGCGTTTTTTTACTCGTTTTATACGTGACAAACTGGTGGACCTATCAAGAAACAGCCACCCTCCTGACCGTGATTCGGATATACTCAATCAACAGAAAACATCTAAAAACCAAACGTCACTGACAATGAGAAATGGATCTTTTGACTTCCGAAGCGCATTGAATCCCTCAATACAGTAATACTGTAAGTTTAGACGATCTGTACATCTGCATCCGGTTTGATGATGTCACTATCACCTCATTATTACGTTTAATTAATTTTCTCGAGATACTTGAATAACATCGCTTTTCTATGATATGAGTAAATTGCACATGTGCGTTTTCGTCAATATCAACATTGAGTTACCTCCCACTATACCCGTCCTAATAATAGCATGCATGTACACACATGTACATAGTATATTGTACGACTGAACTGTTATGACGATTGGAGTGAAATGACTATGGAAAGCCATCAGTGTCATAACCTCTGGTTTTCGACACGTGGTAATTCGATTTTCCACTCGTGGAAAATCCAGCCAATGGTTTGACTTGTAATTACCACGTGTGGATATTTCGACCAATTACTTAACTTGGAAATACCACACGTGGAAATAATTTACCACGTGTAGTAAATATCCACCAGTGATAGAACTGGGAATACCACGTGTGGAAATTATTTACCACACGTCGTATTTATCACCCAATCATTGAATTCGGAAATACGACGCGTGGTAATTCTATTTTCGAATCTACCGATCAAAACAGTCGTTACAGAAAGCAGATACACGCACTTTGACTCTGTCTTATCTGTCGTACGGTCGTCGACCTATACGACTCAGCCTCAGGTGGAATCCCTGCACTGCTCAACAAAAAACTTATTAAAGTTTGCTACACGTACCTGTATTTTATGAAATTGACAGTGTCCTGTTGCAGATTGTCTGTTCCAGCTAGACGAACACATTCGGAGAACTGATACTTGAACTCTCGATTTTCGCCATTCTGAAGGGGCCAGCTTTCTTTGTTGAGCTCTCATTCATTGGCTGGGTAAAATAAAATTTCGACGCGTGGATAAATGGGAATACCACGTGTCGAAATTATTTACCACGCGTCGTATTTCCGAATTCAATGATTGGGTGATAAATACGACGTGTGGTAAATAATTTCCACACGTGGTATTCCCAGTTCTATCATTGGTGGATATTTTCGACACGTGGTAAATAATTTCCAATTGTTTATATGTATTCCTGATGTATTCCTGATGATGGCATAAGCACAGCCGAAATATAGAATATTTTATCACAATGACTTCCATTTTCGGAGTTACTTTCATCCTAGTTTATGTAAATAATTTCCATGTGTGGTATTTCCAAGTTGAGTAATTGGTCGAAATATCCAGACTTGGTAATTACAAGTCAAACCATTGGTTGTATTTTCCATGCGTCGATAATAGAATTTCCACGTGTGGAAAATCGAATTACCACGTGTGGAAAACCAGATGTTATGACACTGATGGCTTTCCATAAATGACAGCATTGAACCATTTAATCCAGTTTTCATAGTGTATATGATTATGATATGGCGACCAAGGTAGCCCCCGGCTCCAAATAAGAACAAAGTTTGGTCTGCGTCAAACGTATGCGGACCAAGCTTAGCAATAGCTGCCTGGTTAGGGAAGAAAGATGCTAGATTTTTGTCCTCCGCCACGAAGTGGTGGGAGGACCTAGAAATGCTAGCCGTCCGTCCTTCCGTCCGTCCGTCCGTCCCACATCTTGTGAACGCGATATCTTGAGAACAATTCGACCAATCGACTTCAAACTTGAGAAGGTGCTTCACATCAGTCAGACGGCCATTGGTATTGATTTTCACGGAGGTACGTAATCCAAGATGGCCGCCATCGACCATATTGGATTCTGTCCGTCTCACATCTCGTGAACGCGATATCTCAAGAACAATTCCACCAATCAACTTCAAGTTTGGGAAAGTTCTTCACATCAGTCAGACGGCCATTGGTATTGGTTTTCACCGAGGTACGTAATCCAAGATGGCTGCCATTGACCATATTGGATTCCATCCGTCCCAGATCTTGTGAACGCGCTATCTCGAGAACAGTTCAACCAATCGACTTCAAAATTGGGAAGGTTCTTAACGTCAGTCAGACTGCCATTGGTATTGATTTTCACTGAGGTACGTAATTCAAGATGGCTGCCATTGACCATATTTGATTTTGTCCATCCCACATCTTGTGAACGCCATATCTTGAGAACATTTCTACCAATCGACTTCAAGCTTGAGAATGTGCTTCGCATCAGTTAGACGGCCATTGGTATTAATTTTCACTGAGGAACGTAATCCAAGATGGCTGCCATGGACCATATTGGATTCACTCCGTTCCACATCTTGTGAACGCGATATCTCAAGAACAAATCAACCAATCGACTTCAAACTTGGGAAGGTTTTTCACATCAGTTAGATGGCCATTGGTATTGGTTTTCACTGAGGTACGTAATCCAAGATGGCTGCCATTGACCATATTGGATTCTGTCCATCCCACATCTTGTGAACGCGATATCTCGAGAACAGTTCGACCAATCGACTTCAAACTTGAGAATGTGCTTCACATCAATTAGACGGCCATTGGTAGTGTTTTTCACTGAGGTACGTAATCCAAGATGGCTGCCATTGACCATATTGGATTCCATCCGTCTCGGATCTTGTGACTTCAAACTCGAGAGGGTGCTTCACATCAGTTAGACAGCCATTGGTATTGATTTTCATTGAGGTAGTATGTAATCCAAGATGGCTGCCATTGACCATCTTGGATTTCACTCACCCATATTGTACCCATCTGTATTGTGAATGCGATATCTTGATCTATTCCACCCATCGATTTATAAACCTCACCATCCATAAATCCATATACAACTACAGACTTACATTCCAGTGTTACACTACCCATCACTGCTTCCCAAACCTCCTTAAATTGTCTCAACAATTCCAGATAAACGTCTCTTTCCACATACACATATCCACTTTCCAAGTTATATTTAAGGAGATATTGGAAGCGTATATCCTGCATGCTCTCAAACAGGCTACTTGGCGGAGGACCTGCTAGCTACTCAGCTTGTTTTTCTAAGTATATTCAAAATCAATGGAGCTGGACAAATAACCCCAGCATGAAAAGTGCGGTCGCACATAAAATACATGTACTTATTTCCATTTTCACACGGTGTTACAATTTCAGTGGATAATAAATATACATATTCGGCTTTATCATGTGTTTGAAGAGTTTATTGAAAATCGGCGAATCGAGACTGTATGTAGAACAGCGCAAAAAAATCATGTATAACAGTTTTAACACATTTGACTAGCGTCTCGAGTGTCTCATTTTCTCGCTACTATAACGGTTTTAGGGATTGATGATGAGAAACAAGTTTAAGCCAATAAAATAGTATTTTATATAATGCCCCTGAATGTACCCATGTCCTGACACTATACATATTAAATAGAATCGCCCGTGTGCTATCATTGGTATTATCCGCATACTTCGCTATTCGAGGTTTATTCTTAATGTATTAGTTCAGGACGAAAATTTCGATTCTTCGGTATTGGCGACTGATATATTGTATACAGTCGTACGCTGATGTCGATGTTCATGTACGAATAAGACTTGATTATGTGTACGTTAATCGAATTTATTCCTGTCCTACTTTCTCAACCCTAATTATCTCCCCTTCCTTTAATTCAACGTGATACAAATGTCTGCTTCAAAATGATGTATGTATTTAAATTACAAACACGTTCCTCAGTCGTAGAATGTTCTGACCAAAGTGAGGCCTCATCCGATATCTGGAACTAGCTGCCCAGTTGACAACATTCTATTAATTGCACTGGGGTAGTCATCAAAGATTGGAGCGTTCTGACGATGGCATCACAGTGATACAATCAGATAAATATACTCTACACTCTATAGCTTGGAAAATTTATCTGAATAAAAGAAGTCAGTGTCACGGATTTAAACGTCACGCAGTCTGGTGTCTTGCCAGCATCGCGGACTACTGTTGATCGCTTCTCTCTTGCAAGAAATTAGTTTGTGTTTATATACATGTTTTTGTTTGTTTGCGAAGTTGAAGTTGTTAACTCGATCTTTTGCATAGATGACGGTTCACTGAAGGCTTACTGATGAACATCTATTCTCCTGATGTCGGCATAATGATGAACATCTATTCTAATGATGACGGATTACGGATGAACGTCTATTCTCATGATGAAAGCTAATTGATTAACATCTATTCTCATGATGGCGAATTACTGATGAACATTTATTCTCATGATGACGGCTTACTGATAAACAAGTCTTCTTATTATGAAGGCTCAACATATATTACCATGTTGGCAGCTGACTGAGGAACATCTATTCTCACGATGAAGGCTTACATGTGAACATCTATTCCAATGATGGCAAATTACTGATGAACATATATTCTCATGGTAAAGAAATACTGGTGAACATCCATTACCATGATGGCGGCTTAATGATGAACATATATTCTCACGATGAAGGATTACTGGTGAACATATATTACCATGATGGCGGTTTACCTGTGAACACTTATTCTAATGATTTCGCCTTACCGATGAACATTTATGGTGACGGCATACCGGTGTACATCTTCTCTAGTGATAACGCCTTATCGATGAACATCTATTCTCATGATTACGGCCTACTAATGAACATCTGTGTCCATGATGACGGCTTACTGATAATCATAGTTTTCATAATGTCGGATTAATGATGAACATCTATTCTCATGATGACGGCATACCGGTGTACATCTTCTCTAGTGATGACGGCTTATCGATGAACATCTACTCTCATAATGACGGCTTACTGATGATTATTTTTTTTCATAATGTCGTGTTAATGATGAACATCTATTCTCATGATGACGGTTCACTGGTGAATATCTATTTTCATGATGACTACATATGCGTGTACATCTGTTCTCATGATGACGGCTCACCGATGAACATCTCTTCTCATGATGACGGCTTCCCTGTAAAGGCGGCTCACGATGACGGTCTCCCCGTGAACATCGATTCGCATGATGACGGTTTACCAGTGAACATCTATTTTCATGCTGACGGCTTAACGATAAACATCTATTCTCATAATGACGGCTTATTGGTACATATATGTTAACATGATGACGGCTTACCGGTGAACAACTATTCACATGGTGACGACTGACCGGTGAACATCGATTATCATGAATGTTTGCCAGTGAACATCTGTTTCCCGGCTGACGGCTTAACGATACAGATTTATTCTCCTGATGACAGCTTATTGATACATATATGTTCCCATGATGACGGCTTACCGGTGAACAACTATTCACATGATGACGACTGAACGGTGAACATCGATTATCATGATGACGGCATACCAGTGAACACCTGTCTTCATGACGAAGCATTACTGCTGAACATCTATACTTCTGGTGACGGCTTACGGGTGAACATCTATTCTCATGATAACGGCTTACCGATGAACATCTATTCTCATGATGACGGCTTACCGATGAACATCTATTCTCATGATGATTGTATACCAATGAACATCTATTTACACGATGGTGGCTTAATGATGAAGATGTATCCTCAAGATGTCAGCTTACTGATGAACATCTGTTCTTATGATCACGGATTACTGATAGAGATTTAGTCTCAGTAGGACGGCCTCCTGATAAACATCTATTTGCACGATGACGGATTACTAATGTTCATCTATTCTCATGATGACGGCTTACTAATCACATCTATTCTCCTGACGACGGTTTAGTGGTGAACATCTATTCTCACGATGATGGCCTCCTGTTGAACATCTACTCTCATGAGGACGGCTTACTGATGAATACCTATTCTCATGATGTCGGCATTCTAAGGGGCATCTATTCTCGTTGAGATGGCTTACTGGTGGACGTCTATTCTCATGAATACGGCTTACTTAAGGGCATTTATTCTTAAGATGACGGCTTACTGATGAACATCTATTCACACGATGACGACTTACTAATGAACATCTATTCTCATGAAGACGGATTATTTATGAATGTTTATTCTCGTGTTCAATATTTAACATTAAAGACGAATGTAGTGGAAATTATTGACATTCATCTACGTAATTATTGAAATTGGACCTCGAATGATCGTTTAACGAACAGTTTTTGCTATGAATGTTTTCGTCGACGAAATTGTAATCCAAAATGTATCTGCTGTTGGAGTGTGAGCGAGATTTATCGACGAAGAATTTGTAGATTTCTTTCCCCAATTTGGTACCGTTATTAATGGATAAGGAAATGTAAGATAAGAAAACTGGGTACATGAAGGTATCATTTACTATATAGTGTAAAATTATATAGTGGAAGCCACTATCATCCTCTTTCAGCTTAATTGAACTGAAAGTGGAATGACAAGTCCATCACTAGCTCATATTTGGGTCTGCTTTTGAAGGGGTAGTCTGGTATCATTTGATACCGTACCTTTTGGTGTAAGAGTAAGCAATTAAGAGGGTTAAACCGTATAATGGAATTAGAGATATTTACTTCTGGCAACATTTTATCTAAAAGAAGCAAAAACTATATGCAGGGAATAGTACTCACCAATATATGGAATAAGCAAACACGAACATCCATTTACTGGGAGAGCCCATATTGAGTAAGGCTATACTACACGGTCATCGTTAAGATATTCCTGCCTGTCTGAATCATTGTGACACACGTGGGTTACGCTGCCTCACTCAGCCCACCACTGTAATCCGATTCTTGTAATCAAGCCCAATCGTAACGTTTTCTCAATATCTACGCTATGAAGGTGCCTCTGTACCAAGTTCGGACTACTTCTCGCCAACTTAGTTCGCTCAGTCAGATCTTTGCTTAAATTGATGCACTATGTTGGCGATGATTTGAAATATTCCCAAACAAACAGCCCTACTAGATGATACCGGTAGACGAGATGAATTATTCGGACAGAGAAGCAAAGGAAAGTATAGTTATCTAATATCTCTGTATTGGCAATAAGTCATGCCGAGTGTGTACGGAGAGTAGTTTGTGAGTATACGAAGCAGTGTACGGTACTGCATTCTCTCTGTGGGCACAGCTGTCATTCGACACTCTTCCAAATATTTCTACCTCTGCAGTTTGCAGCCCGAATGTTCTCCATCACACTTCTCGACTGACAGTTGCTGTACGGTAGTATATATAGGTGAATGACAGGCAAGTTAACCTACTGGTACGTTATAGTTTTGCTCTATTTCTGAGCTGCTCTATAATAACATAATTTAAGATCTATAATAAGGAGCTTCTGTTAAGCTGATGAAGCTGGTCGACGAATAGTGAACTTTACAAACGTTTGTGTGCCCTACTATACATAGTAAAGATAGGAAGAAATGATAATGGTCATATTATATTCACATAGCAATAGACAAAATTGCAATCTCCATGAGTTATAACAAACCTGGCACTTCACAGTGATATTGGATCAGTGTATGGGAATTTGTTGCACAGTCATCGTTGGGCCGGTCCAAAGAAAACAAACGAAACAAAACAACTCTGTCAGGCCAGCTGATAGGGCTGTTACTGGCAGATCAATCTCTCGTCGCACCACGTGAACATGGTCTTGAATTGAAGTTGTATTAAAAAGAATCAAAGCAATGCATTTTAATAAAAATAGATGAATGTTTAACTTGAGGTAAACAAATCTGAACATTGTGAATATAGGGCGAATATTACTCTTGTCTCATCGGTGACATGCTCCATCGGTGACATGCTCCATCGGTGACATGATTTTACATGAATAGTCGCACTGCATCAACTCTGGCTTGTATTTACACGAATTCGAAAACTAGCATTTAAATCAATAATCAAAACGAGCAAGCTATTGTCAAATAGCCTAGAATGAAAATGGGCCAAAACAGTTTTCTCGAAAATGCTACCATACGATATGAATGTATACGGATACAGATCAGAAAGCACAAAGCACTTAAATTTCAGGATAATAAAGTTAGTAAACATAAGTTACATATATTCAAAAGTGATAATCATTGAAGGTCTAGACATTTCAAGAGAACATTGTGAATGTTTTGCTACTCAAGAGAGCGTCACACAACATTAACACATTCATCCTAGTATAGAAAAGCCAGTTGGGAAAAGAACTCCGAAAATTCTTTTGATAGGCCATAAATTTCTATAAATGATCTCCATACATCATACACTTGATAATAAACCCGCTTTCTAGGTAAACAAATAGGTCAAACGGTCAGCTTGAGGGCGAAATGTAAACGAGGTAATGATAGATACAAAGCGGCATTTTCATCTTGAATGCATTACTTCCTGATTACCTTATTCGACTACAAACCACGGCTTTCTGACAATGTTCGTGGTTATGAAAGTGCAGTCAGGTTAAAATCATCCTCACAACAGGGGTCCAATACACCTCTGACCGCAGTCGAATGCACTAGTACGAATATTAGACAGCTATTAGGTGTGGTCTCAGGAGCTGATTGAAACAGTCTACTGGCGAAGCTGTCGTTTCGATTGGTCAATTCTCGATTTCAAAGGGGACCTCTTCTAAACCGTACAGCGAAGGAGAGGCTACTGAGTGACAAGCCGCAGGTTCATTGTTTTATTCGCTAACTAGCATGAAATGACAGAAAGGTGGTCATAACAACATGTAGCTTCGGCATACCTCAACAAATTGATTGGAACACAGCGCTATGATTTGCAGTCAGTCGACTTATGATCGACTTACGCCCGTTATACTGGAAAAATGAACATACAAAAATGACGAACTAAGTCATGACCAAAATGTATTCATTATTCTTGAACTGCTAACCAAAAATTATAATGCACATTTTTATAATAATACAAACAGCAGACGAAAAAAGACAGGAAGAGTATTTTGCAATTGGACTCACGGATCTTCCCTTAAGTATGGCGGGAATCAAATGGTCTGTTGATGTAAAATACTAAAGGGATTATCAAAAGTTCTCCATAAGAATGATCGCCGACTGGCTCAACCTAGGCTGAATGGCATCAGACTCCTATAAACGAATCTGTTTTCTCAAAGGGACTATACAAAAGTGACCCAATCGTGCTATTCATTCTCATAACGGTCTGTATTCAAGCGCTTCAGTGTAACTGAATACTTTGATGACTTGAACGATATAATTATCTAATTTTAATTGAAGCAAATTGTAAGAATATTATCTACATTAAAATCGGTAATAACTCGTATAATTTCTATCCTAAACTTCACCCTCATTCCAAAAATTTCAAACCCCAAAAGAATCTCTTGGATTTCCCTGCGAAATTTTTGGGTCCAAATACCAAGTATCGGGTATGCTCACAAGTTCCGCCCTTCTCTTGCTGCTCCCTGCTTGCTGAAAGAAATTAAATGCTGCCACAATTAATAACAAACAGATAACAGAAAGAAAGTCACGCATTGATGGAATCCATTTTTCTTTAGCTCAAATAGAATACTAACTTGAGATAAAATTATCATCACCAATACACACTTCAAGCTAATCACATTAATCGGACTGAAATAAATAAATATTAACAGCAAATAACGAAATAAATGAGGATAAAATTGCTTTATCCTCATTTATTTTTTTATTTCATTTATTGATATTATTATTTTTTAAATATCTGTAAGCATTCGAGCTGAATTTACCTATTTGGAGGATTGGAGGAAGGGAAAGTGAAACATTGATCAAGCATGCACTCGAATTTTGGTATACGGTTCTTCACTCTTGGATGACCTCTGGGAACGCCTGACCTCAACGGTCCTTGATCTAGATACTAAAATAACCAACTTGGTGAAGGAAAGTCACTCCCAAATCCAAATTTTCGCCACCGAGTAAACTAAGGATGACCTCGCTTTAACCATCGCTAAAAATTTCAGCATCGAATAACAAAATTTAGTATTCAATTGCATTTTTGCTAAATTAGTTTATTCTGCAACCTCAATAAGTAATCCAAATCAGTCCAAAACTCCAAGTTGTGGATATACTGGCCGCAGACATTCATTGACTATCTACACAGGGAGCATGGTGAGAACAGATACTTGTGAGAACGCCATGGGGATAGAACCAGTGAACAACCCACTCCAATTGCTCCAAATGTCTGTCGACTTGCTCTGGCTACACTCTAAGAATTGGCGACATGTTTAACGTCTCAAAATGAAACATGATTTTGTCGCAACTTTTGGGACATGTGAGTATGTACATATTTCATTTGGCTTCATGTTTCAATTTGAAACACGTGTCATCCTCATATGTGTTAATGATGTCTCAATATGAGACATGTCGTCGTTAAACATGTATCTGTTTGAAACATGTGACATCCTGCACAGTGAAACATGTGTTGTATGAACATCTCTCAATCTGAAACATGTTACGGCCGAATACATGTTTCAAAATGAAACGTCTAAAGCCAAACATGACTTTGTCCCAAACGTTGGGACATGTCGCAACCGAAACGTGTCCGAACATGTCTCAAACTTGGAAGTGTTTCAAAATAGTCTATCTCCCATTACATGTTTCATAAGATCGCCAGATCGCCTGCGAAAGAAACAGAAATACACGAAACTTTTATTAAATTCAGCTTGCATCAGTTTTTATTCTCTTATCTTCGACCTTGGGGGCATGAATTCCTCCGCGGTGATGCGGTCTGGCGGTGATGCGGTCTGCCTCCGCGGTCCGAAAGTAGTCCCAAAACCGTGGGTTTTCGTGAGAATGTTCGGCAATCTGTAGGGACCGCTAGTGTACCGATTGGGTCGTATGAGGTATCAATGTGAAGCATTCGTGAAGGGGCATCTGATGGGGTGGGTGTGGAGTTGAAATATTGTCATTTTGCGCATGCGCGGTAGACCAAGGGTATGGAAATAGACGTTTTGGGGTCTAGGTGAGTCACTATTGGTCCGATGGAGTCGAGTGAGGTATCAATGTGAAGCATATGTGAGGGGGCATCCGATTGGATGAGAATTGTGGGGAAAGGGTGTGGAAATAGACGTGTTGGGGTTTAGGTGGGCCATTAGTGGGCCGATTGGATCGATTGAGGTATCAATGTAAAGCATACGTGAGGGAGATCCAACGGGCTGGGTGTAACGTGGAACTGACGTCCATTCTGCGCATGCGCAGTAGAGAAAGTGTATGGAAATAGACGTTCTGGGGCCTAGGCAAGCCACTAATGGGCCGATGGAGTCGAGTGAGGTATCCATGTGAAGCATATGTGAGGGAGCAACCGCCTGGAGTAGTGTCTCGGCCGTTGTCCAC
Organism: Hanleya hanleyi; assembly: GCA_036873755.1. NCBI lineage: Eukaryota > Metazoa > Mollusca > Polyplacophora > Lepidopleurida > Hanleyidae > Hanleya > Hanleya hanleyi. Next base: position 91,461 of record JAVTVY010031699.1, read on the forward strand.
ATTCTGCGCATGCGCAGATAGGGAATTGTGGGGAAAAGGGTGTGGAAATAGACGTTTTGCGGTCTAGGTGGGCCACTAATGGTCCGATGGAGTCGAGTGAGGTATCAAAGTGAAACATTCGTGAAGGGGCATCCAGTGATGGGTGGGTGCATGTAAAATTAGGGGTATGACGTCACTTCCGGTCTGGGTGAATGGGGCGTGACCTGGGAACATGATAGGACATGTACTGACCTGTCTGTGGGGGTTTTCCCGCCAGAATTTCGCTGACGTCTGCGCCTGTATCCGGGTATGCATGAGGGTCTGTGTGAATGGGTTGTGACCTGGGAACATGATAGGAATGCATGTACTGACCTGTCTGTGGGGTATTTCCCGGCCCGGCCCGGCCCGGCCCGCCCCCGCCCCGGTCGCAGCGCGCGCGCGCGCGGGTTATCCGGCCGAGTGCGTGCGGCATCACCGGAAGCGCGTGGGTGAATGTCGGGTCAAAAGGTCAAAGGTCACATCCAGGTCACAATCGCTCCCATACTGTATATAGGCGAGCCATTGGCTCGAAAACAGTTTTGATTGACCTGTAATCTTTGTTGTTGTTGCTCTCTTTTTTGGACTAATCCATCAGAATAGTACGTATCACGGACTACACCCGTAGAGCTACGTATAGGCGCGCATGTGTGACATGGTCTATAAAACACGTCCCTCTGGATCCCACACCTTCATTTCTACGGTTACAGAGCCAGGACGGACACCCATCCCTATGCGACTCGCATTTTACAGCACGTGGTTAATTCACTCACGGGTTACCGAGCAGTGGTTCGGTCCATGTTTGGAGATGGTGACGACAACGAGGGGCGACGCCAGATCCTGAAAGAGTTCACAGAAGCGGTCCTCGATGGAGAGGTGTGCTATCACTCACCACTACTGGACTATGACAGCCATCCTTGATGCCCGGGCTACGGACCACGAGCGCTCACGCCGGAACCAGCGACGGCTGGTTGGCCTATTCATGGCCTTTGCCCTATTGACTCTGACGCTGTGGCATTGACAGTGGTACCTCACCATAAATACGAGAGTCAGTCAGCGTATACGTCATTCACCCTTCGTCATTGAGTCAACCATGTCACCGAGGGACCTCACCATAAATACGAGAGACAGTCAGAGTATGTGTCATTCACCGTTCGTCATTGGGTCAACCATGTCACCAGCCCTACGAGCCATCCTTCCCCTTATACCCCGGGTGGGGTTACACGTCTATGAAGATAAAGTCAGCCTCGTAAAAGACCGTGGAGATGTTTGCTGGTCGCGCGCTGAGACCGTATCGAATACGGTTACGCTACACCGTGACGGCTGGACCAGATTTAAACGGGTGTTGAGTGGTGAGCTCGACGGAACCTTCATCCACATAGACAATGCCATCTATGTACACCGTGGACCCTTCTTCTCACTGCTGGGTCGTTACCAAGATGCTACGCGAGGCTTCACCCTAGACCCCGATCTGTGGACAGCCTTCGAGAAAGTGGTGCCTAGATTGGATCAGCTGTTTACACCGGACGAGCGGTCAGCTGATCAGTTGGAGTGGGCCCGTGCCCTGAGAGAAGCGGCGGCAGAACCCAATGAACGAATGTCTAGCAATGAAGCGGAGGCAGACGACGATGCCATTGATTATCCGGCTAGACTCAGTCAGCCCAGTGACATGACCACCCGATCCTTTGATCTCACGGGGTTCTCCCAATAAATACGAGAGACAGTAAAATCTGGTACCATTCACGTACTGACCATGACGGAGCATACGGGTGTATCTCAGGTTGACCCCGAGGTTTTCCTGCACGTTTATGCGCATACGGTCGATATCATGGAGGAGCTGGGAGACATCTGTGATGCGGATCCTACACAACCTTGCCCGGCTCACATTCGTTTGTCTCGGGAGGGCTGGACCAAATTCAAACGGGTGTTGTCTGGTGAACTGGACGGCGACCTCATCCACTTGTGTCACGATGTGTACATCCGACGCGGCCCCTTCTTTGCTCAATTGGCTCGGCTAGATGGGGGTACAGTGCATTTTACCCTTCACCCTGATCTATGTTCTGCATTGCAAGATGCCGTGGTAGATGTGGATCAAGTGCTTACGGAGGAAGAGCGGTCATCAGACGAGTTGGACTGGTCATTTACCATGGACAATGTGCTGGCAGAAGCCAACGAAGAAACTCCGGCCCAAGATATACCCGTTATAAATAAACGATAGAGCCAGGGTCCATCATCATTTGTCACCATGAAGAGCTGGGAGAAGGTGAGCGCCTTTGCCAAACACAACGATGGAAATCGGTATATCTTGACGTGCATCGATATCCTGTCGAAGTATGCGTGGGTGGTACCCATACGGACGAAAACGGGGGCGAATCTCATAGCGGCGTTCAAGGACATCTTCAAGACCGGGCGCAAACCTTTGTATTCGCAAATCGACGAATGCACGGAATTCCTCAACAGACCGTTCCAACAGTTTCTGAAAGCTCAGAAGGTGTTTTTCTTCGATATGTACAACGAGACCAAGGCTTCAGTGGTGGAAAGGTTCAACAGGACATTCAAAGGCCGCATGTATAAATATTTCACCTATAAGAATACATCGATGGTACATCGATGTTCTCCGGAAACTTGTGAGTGGTTACAATCGAACCTATCACCGGAGTATAGAGAGAGCCCCCATTACCGTGACCCAAACGCAATGAAGCCCAAGTCCGGCGTGTCTTGTACCCCAGGCAATCGCAGCGAACGACGAAGGAGGTGTACAAGGTCGGGGACCCTGTACTGATCAGTAAAGTCAAAGGTCAATTTGAGAAAAGTTACTTGCCCAACTGGAGCGATGAGGTGTGTTTTACGACGTAGCCTATGTCAGCACGCTACTTAACCAACTCCAGCTGTGAGTGGTAGTGAAACCAGTCTACAGATAGCACCAGGCAACCCCGTATCGAGCCCAGTCATCACCACCACCACACCACGTGTACAAGCCACATCGAGCTCCACACCGAGTATACAGTCAACAGCGAGCTCCACACCAAGAACACCCACTACGTCTGAAAATTCGGATTTCATCACTCACAGTGAACAGACAACGACGACCGACGTCGTACCCACCACCACTCCAGTTCACCCGTACCAAATTTACAAGAGCGGGTTACCACGACAGCGCATACACCTCGAACCATGGACCCTCGGTGGCAGCATCCCTTCACTTGCGTCATCGCAGGACCGACGGGCTCCGACAAAACGCACTTCGTCAGGAAGCTCCTTCAACACGCCGACAGCATGATCATCCCACCCTTTGCCCGAGTCGTGTGGTGTTACGGAGAATGGCAGGCAGCGTATGCAGCAATGCCCCATATTACAACACATATAAGGGAAGTGGGAAGAGGTGCCGACATACTGACTGCGTCACATGACTTCACAGAATAGTCTTCTGGTTAACCTATTCTAAAGCACATACCAAGAATCTAACAATTCGTGATATGTGTTGTATCTCAGGTACGCTTTTTATTGTACCAGTTCATGTGGCAACTTGGATGATATGGCCACACGGCCCCTAGCACCGGCATAAGCGGTGGAAGGCCTACCTAACCTGGCTGATTTGGAACCGGACACATTGGTGGTTCTGGATGATCTCATGGCGGAGACGGATGCGCGAGTCACCCAACTCTTTACCAAAGGCAGCCACCATCGACGGCAGAGCATCATCTACATTGTGCAGAATCTGTTCAGTAAAAACAAAGAACATCGGAACATCAGCTTAAATGCCCACTACCTGGTGGTCTTCAAAAACCCGAGAGATACCACTCAACTGCTGCACCTGGCGAGGCAGATGTATCCCGGCCGCACACCGTTTGCGTTGGAAGCCTTTAAAGATGCGACAACCCCTCAGCACGGGTATATGCTCTTCGACCTCAAGCAAGCCACCCCCGATCATCTTCGACTACGGACCGGCATCTTTCCCGGAGAGACCCACCACGTGTACATGCAAAAATAATGTAAACACACCCACAGTGGGTCCCCCAGCTGGAGTGTGTGTGTTTGATGATGGGGGTAATAACAAGAATTAATACCACAGCATGATTGGGCCAGTATTGGGTGGACTCTGGTTCACGGTTCCTTCAAAACCTCCAATCGCCCTACCCAGTCCCACCTACGGTGAAGACCATAAGCACCCTCGATGAAGAGATGCAACAGATCTTACAAAGACCGGGGTTAAGCGACAGTGAGAAAGTACAACGGTACAATGAGACGCTTCACCGGTACATGACGTTCATGGACCAATACAAACCCTCTCTTCCCCAGCACCACCACCACCATCACCACCACGCGACACACAGCCGACCTCAGCACCGCCCCAACAGCCGCCATTACCAGGGATACCACCCGCAGCCCCACAGTGGATGGAAGACGAAGCCCTGAAGAGTGTACCTGCATCGTTCAAGAAACAAGCTGGCCTGGTATTACAACGGATGAAACAGAATCCTAACATGACTTGGAATGATAAAGGCGAACTACTGGTACAGAATCAAGTGGTCCCCGGTACCCACATGGCGGACTTAGTGAATGACCTGATGCGTCAACGCAGGTCGCACACGGATCCTCGAGGATGGGAGATCTTCGCTCAAGGCTTGAAAGACATGCATGTACCACAGGAATTGGTGGGGAACCCCCAGCGCTGGGCCTGGATGCAGCGGACCCAGCAATCGCCGAGTGGCCCACTACCTTCTTGGGAAGCCGAATGGGAACCGGAGTCACCCCCCAAAACACCACCACAACGGGCACCTTCTTTTCACGCCTTTAAAAAACCATCCTTGATCAAGACATCCCACATCTCCAGAGCCGTGACACGTAGCAAGTCACCGCGACGAACACGACGCCGGACACAACCGCCCAAGGCCTGGAACACCTATTAAAACCAACAGCAGCAGCAGGACAGCTCAGTCGCCATGTTTTACCTCACCCTACCCATTAACAGTTCGCTGGATGTGTTTCCTGACAACACCTTGGCCAAGTACGTCACCCAGTTACCGCAACCGTTGCATTTACCTGGACGATGGGAGTGTGGCCTCGTGGATATCCAATACCCTTACTCGTGGTACAACGTGTGAGCCAATGAAGTGTGGTACGAGGTGACCTACGAAGGAAAAGACACCCGACTCACCCTCCCCGAAGGCCAATACGATACTCCCAAGGAGTTCATGCAGGGGCTGACAAGACTGTTGCATTATAAGGCTCTACGGGAGGTCACGAATGTTTCAAAACCCATCAAAATCTTTCTCTTCAAGAATCACGTGGACTTCGATTACAATGCACACAACGACAAGGCACAGATCATCCTCACCGCCAACGTGAGTGTCGTACTGAGTCCTATTCTACAGCAAATGCTGGGTTTCGATCTACAGACGTTCGCTGGTCCCACCGCCCACCAAGGCCAGATCCCGATGGATATGAAGTCGGGTATGTACGGACTCTACGTCTCCTCGGACGTGGTCGACAACCACATCGTGGGCGATATCAACACGCCTCTGTTACAGGTGGTCCCCATTAAAAAGACGTATGGAGATCAAATCACCCACAGTTTCACCCACATGCTCTACCTACCCGTACGGCAAACCGACATCAACACTATCACGGTGGATATAAGAGATGACACGGGACGACCGGTGGCATTCGAACGAGGAAAAGTGGTGCTGACACTTCGTTTTCGACAAGCACGTGCTCCCCACTTTGTATAATGAGGGCGCCTTACGAGTGCGATGCACGCAGCTATATGGACTATTATGCCCAACAGGCCGGAGATGGCCTTCCGGTCTTTAGTGGTGCACGCATGCAACGAGGACATGGGCTGGGGAACATACTCGGGAGCATCGTCAAAACGTTCCTGCCCTTGGTGACGCGTGGGGTGAAAGCGATCGGCAAACAAGCGGTACGCAGTGGACTGCAAGTCGCCGGTGATGTCTTGGGGGGTACGGCACCCAAAGAAGCCTTGAAACGGCGGGCCAAAGAAGCAGGAGGCGTCTGGTCACCAAAGCACAACGCACCGTAGGGAATAAAAGACCTGCACCACCGAGACCACGCACCAGTCGACGACCGACCCAGCGACGACGCACATCGAAGACCCAGGATATCTTTTCTTAAACATGTCCTTGATCCACGCAATCCTGCCCCTCCACCAACAGTGAATTTGATTTGTGGACCGTCCCGCCCACACAGACCAGTGCCGAACAAGGATTATGGGTGGAGCATCTCCGGCTCTTCAGCATCAACGAAACAGGGCCAATCAAGTTCACCATCAGTAATGCGGATACGGCCAATGTGGATTTAGCCCATACATACTTGTATGTGAAAGCCAAGGTCGTCAATGGGTATGGCTCCAGACTCGTCGACCAAGAAACTGTGGGCCCGACGAATCTCTGGCTACACTCTATGTTTCAACAGGTGGATATATTTCTCAGCGACAAACTCATCAGTGACTCGACCAACACGTACCCCTATCGAGCCTACATCGAGACGCTGTTGTCGCATGGACGAGAGGCTAAAAAATCTCAGCTGACAGCCTCTTTATTCTACCAGGACACAGCCGAGCACATGGGCGCAGAGAACGACAATGCGGGATATAACAAACGGAAGGCTTTCACCGCGAACGGCGGCTCGGTGGATCTCATGGGTCGACTGCACGCAGACATTTTCATGCAAGACCTGTACCTCTTCAACAAGGTCCCCATCAAAATTCGACTGATACGGGCGCCTCCGACCTTCGCCTTGATGGCCACTAACGTAGAGGGGCATGCAACTGACTATAAGCTTGTCATCCAAGACGCAGTCCTGTATGTCCGAAAAGTGAAACCGAATCCAGCCGTTTAATTTGGACACCTCAAAGCCTTGGAAACAAAACCAGCCCAGTACCCTATCCGACGTGTGCAAACCAAAGTGATCTCTGTGTCGGCTGGAAATATGAGCGCCGATAAATAAAACCTGTTCCTGGGGGAACTACCCAAGCGATTGATCCTGGCCTGTGTGGAAAATACCAGTTTCGGCGGAGCCTACCCAGAGAACCCGTTTGACTTTAAACATTTCGGCATCCATTTTGTGGCCCTGCATGTGGATGGACAACAGGACCCAGCCACGGCCTTAACACCGAACTTTGGGGGCGCGAATTTCATTCGAGCCTATCAGAGCCTGTTTACAGCCACCGGTCAAATCAACCAGGACGAAGGGAATATGATCAGTCGGGAGGACTACGCGAACGGATACACGTTGTTCTGTTTCGATCTGACCCCCACCTTAGAGAACGACCACCAGCTGGCCCTCGCCAAGCAAGACAATTACGGTTGGAAATCCACTTTGCACGAGCCCTCCGGAGCACCGTCAATGTGATCTGCTACGCCGAGTTTGACAATATCATTCAAGTGGACAAGGCGCGCAACGTCCTGTGTGACTTTGCCACCTAACATGGATACAGACCAGATAACCACCGTGCTGGAGAATGACCCAGGGGCACGTATGGTCTTTCAAGGGGTGTTCGCCCGAGATGTGTTCCCATTAGACCGTATTATCCTGCTGCTTTCGTTCTCAACACGGAACCCATGGATCGGCCCGGTGAACATTGGGTGAGCGTGTACTTTACAGAACAGCAGGGCGAATACTTTGACCCGTACGGCCTGCCACCCCTCCATCCCGTTTTAACAGACTTCATGGATCAAGGCACAGAGACTTGGTGTTGGAACAGTCAAACGTTGCAAAGCCTGACCTGTCCGTGTGCGGACAATATTGCTTGTTTTACGTGTGCCATCGATGCCGGGGAAGGACCTTACCTAGCATCGTACAGATGTTTGACGAGTACCCCAAGGCCGAGGACCACGATGTACTCGTATATAACTGGGCCGCCCATCATTTCAATGTACAAGGGAGTAGAGAACGTTCATTTCCCTGCTCTTATGGGGCTACAACATGGTGATTTGTCGGATTTTTCAAAATAAGCTGAATTTCCTAACAAAAGTACGCAGACATCTCAAAATGGAATAAAAATCAACAAAAGGCACAACACAACCATTTATGCGTTCTACTGGTGGGTCGATAGTGTGATGGGACGGACCAAAAAATTAGCATTTTAAATTCAACGGTTGGAGGGTGCAAAGTGCTTCAAAGGTTAAAAATTATTCCTCCGGAATACCCCCAAATTCACTCCTATTCGCTTTCAACAACAAGAAAACTTCTGAATGGCTAATAATTGGAACTTCAATAATATTCTCCACGCCCACCCCGATCCCCCACCCCCACCCCCTCCTGGAAATAGGACGGAAAAGGCACAGTTTATCTGTTATACCGCTAATATTTTCTAAGAAAGTATGGTGTCCCCCTGTTTTTATTACATATTTAACAAGCACTATATGTGTTTAGTATTATATAGCAAAATGGGAAAAATTTGACCTTGGGAAGTTTGATTTATTGAGCATCAAAGAAGAAAAATCCAAATTTCCCTATGTATTCAGTGTTATGGCTTTTAAGTGGTATACATGCTTTTGGCTACCATATTTTTTTAACGAGTATGGTGACCCCCTATTTTTTTTCATTGGATCATCTTCTCCTAACCTGATGAAAAAATCCTGAAATTTAAAAAAAAATTCAACCTCTAGAAATGAACGTCCTCTACTCCCTTAAGTTCTTTCAATGTACAAGCTCCCGTTCTGGGCTCAAGTTTACAAGCCCCCTGTTCTGGGCTTAAGTTCTATCGATTTCAATGTACAAGCCCCCTGTTCTGGGCCCCCTGGGCTTGTACAAGCCCCCTGTTCAGGGCTTCAGCTTTCCAACCAATCATAACGACACACCAAAAATATACTGGACTCCCAAAATGCATAAATCACCATACAAAGCTAGATTCATAGCTGGTTCTAGAAGCTGCACCACCAAGCTTCTTCCAACCCTATTGACGAGGGCCCTTCAGGAGGTAAAAGCAGTTTGGGAAAGGTATTGCGCCACTATTTCTAAGAACTCTGGCGTTGAATGTATGTGGATATTGAAAAACTCAAAATGTCTTACGGAAGAACTTGATGCTAAAGGTCGCATACCGCACAGACATGTATCCACGTGGGATTTCTCGACTCTCTATACTACAATCCCTCATCAGGACCTTATTGACCGTATAAGTTCATTAATAGTATCTGTGTTCAAGAAAACCGATCGTAGATATATTAATGTCGGAAGCCATAAAGCATTCTTTAGCTCGACTATATACAAGAGATATCATTCATGGGGTGTTTCTTTATTTATAGAGTTGCTTGAATTTCTCATTAAAAATATCTATGTGAAATTTGGCAACACAATATATCAGCAGCATATAGGTATTCCAATGGGTACTAATTGTGCACCCCTGTTGGCTGACCTGTATCTGTTCTCTTATGAATATGACCATATGCAGGCGCTTTCAAAAACCGATCCATTCAAATTACAAGCGTCTAGTCCGTCATTCATAATCCAGCCGTCGTCCATTAGAGAATATCCGCGTCCATAATCCAAAGACCTATTCCATATTCCATATAACAGTATTAGCACCAAATTCAAAAAGACAATCATAGTATACATAAACATAGGCTTGTTTCCTGCAAGAGAGAAGCGGTCAACAGTTTTCAATGATGCCGGCAAGACATCATGATGTTCCAAAAATATCAAATCCGTATCGCTGATCAGTATTCTTAATCCATAATATTCGTTATAGAGTCGTCATCTAAAAAAGATGTATCTCAGTCACGCTTTGATTGTGACTGTTCATATGAGTACCATGAGGATCTTGAAGTACATGGGTTCATACGGCCCCTAGCCCCGGGTTAAGCGGAATTAGACACAAGTTACGAAACGTAGCGCCATAGATCTTGCACGCTACGTTCGTATTTTGCTATCAGCATGCGATATGTATCGCCAAATTTGAGAAACTTTGAGTGGAGGCGCTTGGTGGAATAGCCCTGTTTTATAAGTTTCTGCAACAATGTTTTGTGACGTTGATTAAAATCATCACATTTAACACAGGATCTAGCAAATGCTACTAAGCGAGATATGTATACGCCATATGCAGGTCCCACTGGAATATTACTATCCAGAAAGGGATAGTTTACGATGTCGAAATTGTAACAATTCTCATTCACCAAACGCTATATAGACGGTCTTCTCGCTGTGGATAATCGCTATATAAATGACGCAGTGAAGGATATATATCCACCTTCACTGGATTTGAAGGAAACTACAGATAGCCCTACAGGCACATCTTATTTAGATCTCTATCTCTATAAAAATGAAGCGGGCATTCTCTCTCGTCGACTTTATGACAAAAGAGATGATTACAATTTCGACATCCTAAACTATCCCTTTCCAAAAGGCCCAAAATCCCGCGCAAGGCTGTAATCGTATACAGAGCAATCGTATCGTCCAGAAAATATCCTGATGCGCATTCTTAATGCTAATTAAGAATTAAGACATAAATTGATTAAATACAGTTTTTCTTCATACGTGTCAACTTATTGATGATAAACAGTCTTATTCAGTTTACTAATTAAGCTAAGTCACTCTAATTCTTACAAATGAATTTGATCACCCCGATGAATGGAAGTAATAAGGGAATAATGGATTATGGTGATTTTTGGAACATTTGACATCTTCACCTGATAAATTCAATCATCCCTTCATTTCATATGGAAATAGACGTTTAGGGGTCTAGGTTGGCCACTAGTGGGCCGATTGGGTCGAGTGAGGTATCAGTGTGAAGCATACGTGAGGGAGCATCCACCTGGTCTAGTGTATCGTTCGTTTTCAACATTCTGCGCATGCGCAGACAGGGAATTGTGAGAAAAGGGTACGGAAATAGACGTTTTGGGGTCTAGGTGGGCCACTAGCGGGCCGATTGGATCGATTGAGGTATCAATGTGAAGCATTCGTGAGGGAGCATCCACCTGGGCTAGTGTGCCGTTCGGTTTCAACATTCTGCGCATGCGCAGACATGGAATTGTGGGGAAAGGGTATGGAAATAGACGTTTTGGGGTCTAGGTGAGCCCCTAATGATCCTATGGTGTCGTATGAGGTCTTATTTTGAAGCTCTCGTGAGGGAGCATCCGCCTGAACGAGTGTGTCGTTCGTGTTCAACATTCTGCGCATGGGCAGAAAGGGAATTGTGGGAAAAGGGTATGCAAATAGACGTTTTGGGGCCTAGGTAGGCCACTAATGGTCCGATGGAGTCGAGTGACGTATCAATGTGAAGCATACGTGAGGGAGCATCCGCCTGGACTAGTGTGTCGTTCGTAATCAACATTCTGCTGCCCAGGTCACGTGGTTTGGTGGGTCTGCGCAAATGTGTGACGTCACTTCCGGTTTTCAGAATGACCTCCGACCTCCGAACACAGAAGAGTTCTAATTTTCCCTTAGACCTTAGACGTATGGAATGCATGTACTAGAACATACGGGACCTTTTCAACATCCGCGAACTGTTCAACAGCCTGGCCGCAGCGCGCGCGAGTTATCCGGGCGAGCGCGCGCGCGCGGGTTATGCGGCCGCACGCCTGTGCGGCATCAGCGGAAGTGCGCGGGTGAATTTCGGGTCAAAATGTCAAAGGTCACTTCCAGGTCAAAAGGTCAAAGGTCTCCCTTCGGCCAATGTTCGGCCCTCTCCGGGCCAATAGATAGCCTTTATCCGCCCTCCCGAAGCACCCATGGAATGCACAGGGTCCCCGACAATATCGCCCGCACTATTCCTCAGAACCGTATTGGCACGATAAAATACATGAAACCGTTGAACTTATAGTAATAAACATAATCTATAGGTGTTGGACGAGTCTCCACTCACCATCTTCCTGGTCTTTACCCGCACCTCGAACCTCACTTCACTCCACCTGTTGCTCTTGTAACTTGTAACTCCTCGTCAAAATTTTTGTGCTGGAATGCCCGCTCTTAACCTAGACCAAAACATGCACTTGGTCTGTGGGCTGATTTCATTGGCTCTCTATTTTACTGCAGTGCTCTTGCATTGTTTTCTGGACATTGATTGGCTACATTTGGCCCCATCCTAGGCCACTGATTGGCTACTTTCCCCACGGTGTTCAAGGCCTGTATGACCGAATCCCCACATGTCTGTTATAGCCTTCATGCATTATGCTCATATAGAAAACACACAAGACAGGGGTTTATTGGTGAGATCTCATTTTGTTTTTTATTCAACAATATCTAACAACAACAACGTGTGAACAACCACGTGAAAACTGAAGCCCAGAACAGGGGGCTTGTATATTGAAAGAACTTAAGCCCAGCACGGGGCTTGTACATTGAAATGATGGGCGGCCCAGTCATATACGAGTACATCGTGGTCCTCGGCCTTGGGGTACTCGTCAAACATCTGTACGATGGTAGATAAGGTTCTTCCCCGGCATCGATGTTACAGGTGAAACAAGCAATATTTTCCGCACACGCTACTAGTCAGGCTTTGCAACGTTTGACTGTTCCAACACCACGTCTCTATGCCTTGATCCATGAAGTCTGTTAAATCGGGATGGAGGGGTGGCAGGCCGTACGGGTCAAAGTATTCGCCTTCTGTTCTGTCAAGTACACGCCCATCCAATGTTCACCGGGCCGATCCATCGGGTCCGTGTTGAGAACGTAAGCAGCAGGATACACACGGTCTAATGGGAACACATCTCGGGCGAACATCCCTTGAAAGACCATACGTGTCCCTGGGTCATTCTCCAGCACGGTGGTTATCTGGTCACAGATCACATTGACGGTGGTCCCGAGGGCTCGTGCAAAGTGGATTTCCAACCGTAAATTGCCTTGCTTGAGGGACAGCTGATGGTCGTTCTGTAAGGTGGGGGTCAGATCGAAACAGAACAACGTGTATCCGTTCGCGTAGTTCTCCCGACTGATCATATTCCCTTCGTCTTGTTTGATTTGACCGGTGGCTGTAAACAGGTTCTGATAGGCTCGAATGAAACTCCTGCGCCCAAAGTTCGGTGTTAAGGCCGTGGGTGGGACCTGTTGTCCGTCCACATGCATGGCCACAAAATTGATGCCGAAACGTTTAAAGTCAAACGGGTTCTCTGGGTAGGCTCCACTGAAACTGGTATTTTCCACACAGGTCATGATCAGTCGCTTGGCTAGTTCCCACCGGAACAGGTTTTCTTTGTTGGCGCTCATATTTCCAGCAGACACAGAGAACACTTTGGTTTGCACACGTCGGATAGGGTACTGGGCTGGTTTTGTTTCCATGGCTTTGAGGTGTCCCAATTGAATGGCTAGATTCTGTTTCACTTTCGGGGTGAAAGCCTTCCGTTTGTTATATCCCGCATTGTCCACTCTGCTCATGTGTTCGGCTGTGTCCTGGTAGAATAAAGCGGCTGTCCGCTGAGATTTTTTAGCCTCTCGTCCATACGACAACAACGTCTCGATATAGGCTCAATAGGGGTACGAGTTGGTCGAGTCACTGATGAGTTTGTCGCTGAGAAAAATATCCACCTGTTGAAACATAGAGTGCAGCCAGAGATTCGTCGGGCCCACCGTTGCTTGGTCGACGATTTTGGAGCCATCCCCATTGACGATCTTGGCTTTCACATACAAGTATGTATGGGCTAAATTCACATAGGCCGTATCCGCATTACTGATGGTGAACTCGATGGGCCCTGTTTCGTTGATGCTGGAGAGCGGGAGATGCTCCACCCATAATCCTTGTGTGGCACTAGTCTGTGTAGGCGGGACGGTCCACAAATCAAATTCACTGTTGGTGAAGGGGCAGGACTCTGCGTGAATTAAGGACATGTATGCAATGATTGTCTTTTTGAATTTGGTGCTAAAACTGTTATATGGAATATGGAATAGGTCTTTGGATTATGGACGCGGATATTCTCTAATGGACGACGGCTGGATTATGAATGACGGACTAGACGCTTGTAATTAAGAAAAGATATCCTGGGCCTTGGATGTGCGTCGTCGCAGGGTCGGTCGTCGACTGGTGCGTGTTCTCGGTGGTGCAGGTCTTTTATTCCCTATGGTGCGTTGTGCTTAGGCGACCAACACACCTCCCGCTTCTTGGGCCCGCCTTTTCAATTCTTCTTTGGGTGCCGTACCCCCCAAGACAGCACCGGCCACTTGCAGTCCACTGCGTATCGCTTGTTTACCGATTGCTTTTACCCCACGCGTCACCAAGGGTAAGAACGTTTTGACGATGCTCCAGAGTATGTTCCCCAGCCCATGTCCTCGTTGCATGCGTGCACTGCTAAAGACTGGAAAGCTACCCCCGGCCTGTTGGGCATAATAGTCCATATAGCTGCGTGCATCGCACTCGTAATTATACAAAGTGGGGAGAACGTGCTTGTCGAACATGAAGTGTCAACACCACTTTCCCTCGTTGGAATGCGACGGGTCGTCCCGTGTCATCTCTTATATCCACCGTGATAGTGTTGATGTCGGTTTGTCGTACGGGTAGGTAGAGCATGTGGGTGAAACTGTGGGTGATTTGATCTCCAGACGTCTTTTTAATGGGAACCATCCGTAACAGAGGGGTGTTGATATCGCCCACGATGTGGTTGTCAACCACGTCCGAGTAGACGTAGAGTCCGTACATACCCGACTTCATATCCATCGGGATCTGGCCATGGTCCTCGGATGGACTCTTGTAGGTCGGGTGAGCCAGACCCAGCATTTGCTGTAGGATAGGACTCAGTACGCTACTCACGTTGGCGGTGAGGAGGATCTGGGCCTTGTCGTTGTGTGCGTTGTAATCGAAGTCCACATCATTCTTGAAGGGAAAGATTTTGATGGGTTTTGAAGTATTCGTGACCTCCCGTAGAGACTTATAATGCAACAATCTTGTATGAACTCCTTGGGGGTATCGTATTGGCCTTCGGGGAGGGTGAGTCGGATGTTTTTTCCTTCGTAGGTCAACTCGTACCACACTTCATTGGCTCGTACGTTGTACCACTAGTAAGGGTATTGTAGTCCACATTCCCAGCGTCCAGGTAAATGCAACGGTTGCGGTAACTGGGTCACGTACTTGGCCAAGGTGTTGTCAGGAAACACATCCAGCGAACTGTTACTGGGTAGGGTGAGGTAAAACATGGCGACTGAGCTGTCCTGCTGCTGCTGTTGGTTTTAATAGGTGTTCCAGGCCTTGGGCGGTTGTATCCGGCGTCGTGTTCGCCGCGGTGACTTGCTACGTGTCACGGCTCTGGAGTTGTGGGGTGTCTTGATCAATGGTGGTTTTTTAAAAGGAGTGAAAAGAAGGTGCCCGTCGTGGCGGAGCTTTGGAGGCTGACTCCGGTTCCCACTCGGCTTCCCAAGAAGGTAGTGTGCCACTCGGCGATTGCTGGGTCCGCTGCATCCAGGCCCAGCGCTGGGGGTTCCCCACCAATTCCTGTGGTACATGCATGTCTTTCAAGTCTTGAGCGAAGACCTCCCATCCTAGAAGATCCGTGTGCGACGTGCGTTGACGCATCAGGTCATTCACTAAATCCGTCATATGGGTAACGGAGACCACCTGATCCTGTACCAGGAGTTCACCTTTATCATTCCATGTCATGTTAGGATTCTGTTTCATCCGTTGTAATACCAGGCCAGCTTGTTTCTTGAACGATGCAGGTACACTCTTCAGGACTTCGTCTTCCACCCACTGTGGGGCTGTGGGTGGTACCCCTGGTAATGGCGGCTGTTGGAGCGGTGCTAAGGTCGGCGGTGTGTCACGTGGTGGTGGTGGTGGTGGTGCTGGGGTAGAGAGGGTTTTGTATTGGTCCATGAACGTCATGTACCGTTGAAGCGTCTCATTGTACCGTTGTACTTTCTCACTGTCGCTTAACCCCGGTCTTTGTAAGATCTGTTGCATCTCTTCATCGAGGGTGTTTATGGTCTTCACCGTAGGTGGAACAGGGTAGGGCGATTGGAGGTTTTGAAGGAACCGTGGTTCGACGAGGACCATATTTTTCGTGTGGTTCATTGTCGGCCGAAGAGTCCACCCAATACTGGACCCAACACGGAAGCGGCCAACGGTGCTAAGATGGCCCTGAGAAAGCCGCCTTTCTGTAACACCTTTTTCTTTTGTGTTTGAGAGATCCGCTTCTGGACTAGGGTTCGGAGACCTGTCTTATGCTTGGCCAACTTGGTCTTCTGAGCCGGAGTCAGCGGTACGTTGCCTTTTAACAGGTTGTACCCGATCTCGCACAGACAGCCTACAAGGTCAGGGTCCGCGCCGCGTACAATGGTTCGGACCAGCTCAGGTTGGACCGTCTTCAATACACGGAGCGTCGTAGCGTGCTTTCGTACTCGCGCAGACATCATGTACAACTAATGCTAGAACCCACGACTCTGCTCTTTTTATCTGCCTACATCCTGAATATTGAACAGAGACAAAGGCAGCCATGATGTGGTATTAATTCTTTTGATCATCCCCATCATCGTCCGCACCGCGTACAATGGTTCGGACCAACTTGGGTGGGGCCGTCTTTAATACACGGAGCGTTGGAGCGTGCTTCCGTACTCGCGCAGTCATCATGTACAACTAATGCTAGAACCCACAACTCTGCTCTTTTTATCTACCTACCTCCTGAATATGGAACAGAGACAAAGTCAGCCATGATGTGGTATTAATTCTCATCCCATCATCAAACATACACACCCCAGCTGGGGGAGCCACTGTGGGTGTGTTTACATTATTTTTGCAAATACACGTGGTGGGTCTCTCCGGGAAAGATTCCGGTCCGTAGTCGAAGGTGATCGGGGTTGGCTTGCTTAAGGTCGAAGAGCATATACCCGTGCTGAAGGGTTGTCGGATCTTTGAAGGCTTCCAACGCAAACGGTGTGCGGCCGGGATACATCTGTCTCGACAGGTGCAGCAGTTGAGTGGGATCTCTCGGGTTTTTGAAGACCACCAGGTAGTAGGCATTTAAGCTGATGTTCCGATGTTCTTTGTTTTTACTGAACAAATTCTGCACAATGTAGATGATGCTGAGCCGTCGACGATGGCTGGCTTTGGTAAAGAGTTGGGTGACGCGCGCATCCGTCTCCGCCATGAGATCATCCAGAACCACCAAGGTGTCGGGTTCCAAATCGGCCAGGTTAGGTAGGCCTTCCACGAACGTGATATGGGGCATTGCTGCATACGCTGCCTGCCATTCTCCACAACACCAGACGACTCGGGCAATGGGTGGGGTGATCATGCTGTCGGCTGTGAGTGCCGGAGCCCGTCTTTCCTGAGATGACACAAGTGAAGGGATGCTGCCACCGAGGGTTCATGGTTCGAGGTGTACAGCTCACAGCCACTCACAGCCGACAGCATGATCACCCCACAGCCGACGATGCAGCTCACCAATCTCCAATGTACGAGTTGTCACAGCGAAACAGCCGACAGCATGACGACAGCATGACGACAGCATCACGACAGCACTCACAGCAGACAGCATGATCACCCCACAGCTGACGATACAGCTCACCAATCTCCAATGTACGAGTTGTCACAGCGAAACAGCTCACCAATTACCAGTATACGAGTTGTCAGAGCATTTCCATCATAGCTCTCTAGATTTGTATCTAATACCGCTTATGCCGGTGCTAGGGGCCGTGTGGTCATATCATCCCAAGTTGCCACATGAACAGGTACAATAAAAGCGTACCTGAGATACAACACATATCACTAATCGTTAGATTCTTGGTATGTGCTTTAGAATAGTTTAACCAGAGGACTATTCTGTGAAGTCATGTGACGCAGTCAGTATTTCGGCACCTCTTCCCACTTCCCTTATATGTGTTGTAATGTTGACGGAACTTCCTGACGAAGTGCGTTTTGCCGGAGCCCGTCTTTCCTGAGATGACGCAAGTGAAGGGATGCTGCCACCGAGGGTTCATGGTTCGAGGTGTATGCGCTGTCGTGCTAACCCACTCATGTAAATTTGGTACGAGTGAACTGGAGTGGTGGTGGGTACAACGTCGGTCGTCGTTGTCGATGGGCGTTCGCTGTGAGTGATGAAAGCCGGTGGGTTTTTAGACGTAGTAGGTATACATGGTGTAGGTGTTGACTGTATACTTGGTGTGGAGCTCGATGTGGCTTGTACACGTGGTGTGGTGGTGGTGATGACTGGGCTCGTTTTGATCACGGGGTTGACTGGTGTAGAGAAGTTCTGTAGACTGGTTTGACTGCCACTCACAGCTGGAGTTCTAAGTTGGTTAAGTAGCGTGCTGACATAGGCTACGTCGTAAAACACACCTCTGTACAACACACTCAGCAGGGTTAGGAATATCACCACAAAGCCCACTTGCGCTGTTCAGAGGCAACTGCTGCTTGTCCATAGCACCGTGGACGAACGTGGAATGAAGGATGACGGCAGCGGTGTCTGGCTTTATAGTCGCTTCATCTGGTTGGCCGCGACCCAGGAATTGAAGGAACTGGGCCAGCCTTGCCATTCGACGAAATGAAACAGTTTGCCACGTCGACGTTCCGTTTTCAAAATCTACTCCACCGTGTAGTAGTCTTGCTTTGTTTTTACGACAGGCTGTAATTCCATCTCGTAAAACGTCCCTAGCAACGGTTTCCCTTGAAGATCTTCCAGTTCATAGACTCTCTGTTGTCGGGGTAGGCACCGTTTAATCAGGAAGTGCTCATCGCTCCATTTGGGCAAGTAACTTTTCTCAAATTGACCTTTGACTTTACTGATCCGTACAGGGTCCCCGACCTTGAACACCTCCTTCGACGTTCGCTGCGATTGCCTGGGGTACAAGACACGCCGGACTTGGGCTTCATTGCGTTGGTTGACGGTAGTGGGGGCTCTCTCTATACTCCGCTGATAGGCTCGATTGTAACCACTCACAAGTTTCTGGAGAACATCGATGTAGCACCTTGTATTGTTATAGGTGACATATTTATACATGCGACCTTTGAATGTCCTGTTGAACCTTTCCACCACGGATGCCTTGGTCTCATTGTACGTATGGAAGAAAAATATCTTCTGGGCTTTCAGAAACTGTTGGAACGGTCTGTGCCTTCGTCGGTTTGCAAATACATGGGTTTGCGCCCGGTCTTGAAGATGTCCATGGACGCCGCTATGAGATTCGTCCCCGTTTTCGTCTGGATGAGTACCACCCACGCATACTTCGACAGGATATCGATGCACGTCAAGATATACCGTTTTCCATCGTTGTGTTTGGCAAAGGCGCTCATATCGACCAAATCCGCTTGCCACTGGGCATCTATTCCTCCCACGATGACACGGTTCCGTAGAAAATGGCGACGGACAGATCGATGTAAGGTATAGGTGTCTTGTTTATTTTTAACCAATCTCGGACGTTGTATACTCTGGGGTTTGGCCGCTCGATAGAGAGCCGACAATGCACTATAGGCCGCCGGACTGTCGGGACTGTAGTATAAGTTATCCAACACCTTCTCCCAGCTCTTCATGGTGACAATTGATGATGGACCCTGGCTCTATCGTTTATTCATAACGGGTATATCTTGTGCCGGAGTTTCTTTCTGATTTTCTACGTTGGCTTCTGCCAGCACAGTGTCCATGGTAAATGACCAGTCCAACTCGTCTGATGACTGCTTGATAAGCACTTGATCCACATCTGCCACGGCATCTTCCAATGCAGACCATAGAACAGGGTGAAGGGTAAAATGCACTATACCCCCAATCTAGCCGAGCCAATTGAGCAAAGAAGGGGCCACGTCGGATGTACACATCGTGACACAAGTGAATGAGGTCGCCGTCCAGTTCACCAGACAACACCCGTTTGAATTTTGTCCAGCCCTCCCGTGACAGACGAATATTGGCCGGGCACGGTTGTGTAAGGTCCGCATCACAGATGTCTCCCACCTCCTCCATGATATCGATCTTATCCGCATAGACGTGCAGGAAGACCTCGGGGGTCAAGCTGTGAAACGCCCGTATTATATGCTCCGTCATGGTCAGTACGTGAATGGTACCAGATTTGACTGTCTCTCGTATTTATAAGGAGAAAAAGTTTATGACGTGAGATCAAAGGATCGAGTGGTCATGTCACTGGGCTGACCAGCGCGCGATCAGCCGGAAGAGCTTGATGCTAAAGGTCACATACCGTACAGACATGTATCCACATGGGGTTTCTCGACTCTCTCTACTACAATCCCTCATCAGGACCTTATTGACCGTCTAAGTTCATTAATAGTATCTGTGTTCAAGAAAACGGATCGTAGATATATTAATGTCGGAAGCCATAAAGCATTCCTTAGCTCGACTACATACAAGACATATCATTCATGGGATGTTTCTTTGTTTATAGAGTTGCTTGAATTTCTCATTAAAAATATCTATGTGAAATTTGGCAACACAATATATCAGCAGGATATAGGTATTCCAATGGGTACTAATTGTGCACCCCTGTTGGCCGACCTGTATCTGTTCTCTTATGAATATGACTATATGCTGGCGCTTTCAAAAACCGATCCATTCAAAAGCCCGTTCCTTCTCATTCACCAAACGCTATATAGACGATCTTCTCGCTGTGGATAATCGCTATATAAATGACGCAGTGAAGGATATATACCCACCTTCCCTGGATTTGAAGGAAACTACAGATAGCCCTACAGGCACATCTTATTTAGATCTCTATCCCTATAAAAATGAAGCGGGCATTCTCTCTCGTCGACTTTATGACAAAAGAGATGATTACAATTTCGACATCGTAAACTATCCCTTTCTGGATAGTAATATTCCAGTGGGACCTGCATATGGCGTATATATATCTCGCTTAGTAGCATTTGCTAGATCCTGTGTTAAATGTGATGATTTTAATCAACGTCACAAAACATTGTTGCAGAAACTTATAAAACAGGGCTATTCCATCAAGCGCCTCCACTCAAAGTTTCTCAAATTTGGCGATACATATCGCATGCTGATAGCAAAATACGAACGTAGCGTGCAAGATCTATGGTGCTACGTTTCGTAACTTGTGTCTAATTCCGCTTAACCCGGGGCTAGGGGCCGTATGAACCCATGTACTTCAAGATCCTCATGGTACTCATATGAACAGCCACAATCAAAGCGTGACTGAGATTTTTTTTTTTTTTTTTTAGATGACGACTCTATAACGAATATTATGGATTAAGAATACTGATCAGCGATACGGATTTGATATTTTTGGAACATCATGATGTCTTGGCGGGATCATTGAAAACTGTTGACCGCTTCTCTCTTGCAGGAAACAAGCCTATGTTTATGTATACTATGATTGTCTTTTTGAATTTGGTGCTAATAATGTTATGTGGAAAATGGAATAGGTCTTTGGATTATGGACGCGGATATTCTCTAATGGACGACGGCTGGATTATGAATGACGGACTAGACGCTTGTAATTCCACGAGGGTGACTTTATCTTCATAAACGTGTAACCCCACCCGGGGTGTAAGGGGAAGGATGGCGCGTAGGACTGGTGACATGGTTGACCCAATGGCGAACGGTGAATGACACACACTCTCACTGTCTCTCGTATTTATATTCAGGTCCCTCGGTGACATGGTTGACGCAATGAAGATCGGTGAATGACGCACACTGTGATTGACCCTCGTATATATCGGTTGCACATAAGTGCATCTGTGGAGGCTCTGAAGAGCCGTTCTTTTTTGTCGTTGTCATTGCCACAGCGTCAGGTCAGTAGGGCAAAGACCATTACTAGGCCAACGAGTCGTCGCTGGTTCCGGCGTGAGCGCTCGTGGTCCATAGTCCGGGCATCGTCGCGGATATTCTCATCCACATAGTCCGGGCATATACATAGTCCGGTAACCTCATCCACATAGTCCGGGCATAGTCGCGGATATTCTCTAATGGACGACGGCTGAATTATGAATGACGGATCTGACGTTTGTAATCATGGGTGGCTGTCATAGTCCAGTAGTGGTGAGTGATAGCACACCTCTCCATTGAGTGCACCCTGTCGAGGACCACTTCTGTGAACTCTTTCAGGATCTGGCGTCGCCCCTCGTTGTCGTCGCCATCTGCAAACATGGACCGAACCACTGCTCGGTAATCCGTGAGTGAATTAACCACGGTCGCATGCTGTAAAATGGGAGTCGCATATGGATGGGTGTCCGTCATGGCTCTGCAACTGTAGGAATGGGGGTGTGGGACCAAGAGGGACGTGTTTTATAGACCATGTCACATATGCTCACCTATACGTACCTCTACGGGTGTAGTCCGTGATACGTACTATTCTGGTTGGTTAGTCCAAAAAAGAGAGCAACAACAACAAAGATTACAGGTCAATCCTTTTATTATGCGTGAATGGGGCGTGACCTGGGTAGGAAACATGATAGGAATGCATGTACTGACCTGTCTGTGGAGTTCCCCCCCAGAATTTCGCTGACGGTCGTGTCTTTTATCCGGGCACTTGACGTCCGCGCCTGCATCCGGTTATGTATGAGGTTCTTGATGAGGCGACTGCATGTAGTGAGCTGTATGTGTGTGGGTTTTTTCGCTGACGTCCGTGTCTTTCATCCGGGCACTTGACGTCCGCGCCTGCATCCGGGTACTTCTATGTAGGTGTATGAAATGTCCCGGATGTAAAATTCACTGCCCCCCCCCCCCCCACACACACACACGCGCTGCTAAAAATAGATCACCAGCAAGCGTGCTATAAAAGTGAAGCGGGCTGGCCGTTTCATCCGACACTCTGTCAACCACTTGCTCACTTGCACAACTTGCCAGAAGCAGTTTATTCGTCTAGATAATTTACGACGCCACGAGACGTCCACCCACAACGGTGCACGGTATACTTGTATAACCTGCGCACGGTCATTCAATCGGGAGGATAATGTACTGCGCCACGAAGGCCCATTCCACGAAGGGACGACGGAACAACGTAACGATTGGGACGACAAACGACCCAGTCAGTTAAGACGGCATCAGCGTTTGATTCATACCCCGTCTCTACGGTTTGGGCGACAACTTCCCACTAAAGAGGCACCCAGGAGGGTCAGCCCCAGTGAAGATGAGCCCGGGGAGACGAATGCCACTGGTGATGCGATCACAGAGAGCCCGCCTATACCCACAGTTCAGAGGGGCCTAGATATCCAGCCAGTCCCTAGAATTACTGTTGCCAGTACGCCTGACGACATCGAACATTTTCTGGAAGATGCAGTGGATGTTCCTAGCGATCTGTTACAGGACGCCCATCCAGTGTGTGACATCTATCGGCGCCAATGGCACGTTTTCCACCGTGATCGCCCTATTCCAGATATCTACAATTTCCCACTGACCAACCTTGCCCGTCTACGCAGCTACGTGGAAGCCATCTTCAATGTCCAAGCTACGGTCTTCAGATTGAATGTCGCTTTCGGGTACATCTTACGTCACAAAGAGACGGACCAGTTACGGTATTATTATGCCAGTAATAACAGCCATGTGTTTGACCAACCGTTCACCATCATTAACCGGGCATCGCTAGAGACGATGCTGGAGAAACTGGACACCGTGGATCCCTTGAGATGGGCACAACGTCAACGCCCCAACACACACGGAACTTTATGTTACCATGAAATTATATAAATACAGAAGTGCTAGGGCAAAATTTAGATTAGGTGTTGCCCCATTAAAAACTGAAACGGGTAGATATGAAGGATTGTCCGAAGAGTCTCGTATTTGTTTCGTTTGCCATGGTAATATAGAAAATGAGGAACACGTTTTATGCGATTGCCTACTTAACTGAAGGTTTCTACTGTACCAAGAGGTCCAGTTTGTCTGTGGATGTGATAAATGCTTAATTGACATTCCTTGTAATACTCGAAAACCCGCAAATCCTACCTGTTTCTGCCAAAGCCTGCTTTCTTATTTTAGAGCATAGGAAATATTTCTTAACTATCTGATATGCAACTCATGTAATGCTGTATATACAGGTATCCATCACTCATAATTTAGAGTGGCACATACATATGTTCTAGCATTGTGTTGTTTTTATCTTGTGTTATATGTGGTGAGAGGTTAATAAACAAATATCTATCTGTCTACCTATCTGTCTAGTGTTTAGGCATATTAGAATAGTAGAATGGAGCGGCTAAGAAGCTCGAATGTGCCGTCCTATGTAGACCGGCGAAGCCAGGGGAGGGACGACGTCGACAAAAGAATGACATCCGATATTATGTAAAGAATATAAAGTATTCCATCAATGAAAACTAGCTCATGTTTGTTTTGTATGTATCGTGTCATGTATATATCGTTGTTAGATAACTTGCATTCCACTTTCAACGGGCATGTTTATCGGTAAAGCCGTTATGTTATTAGCTTACATGTATATGTGTTAACCTATACGCTGGGCACACATGCTTCGGTATAGCAGGTGAAAGAAATAACTTTTGATCGTTACCGCGATCCGGATTGTTCTTTCTCATATAGTTTGAATCATCGCACCAGCTATAAGCAAGGTGCAGCCAACAGAAGGATAAAGGTTCAAATAAGGTATGTTTGTAATTTTTCGATTTGTTTTTTTGTTCATTTATTTTTTTCCTTTCTTTATAAAGGATCATAAATTTGGTGAAAGACAATAGTTTGAGTTGAGAAAAATTCAAGGACTATTACACTTCAGATGTCAGAAAAAGTTGCGCAGTCCTACCCAGGATCGGTCACTGTTGTACATACATATGCTATAGGCCGAATATGGGAAATAACGGTATAAATAGGTAGAGGTTGTTTACCGGGTTTATCTTACGTAATCCAGGAAAGTAAGACGCAATGTCATTCTTCTGTAGATCATACAGGTATGGTAGAACTGGATTATCAATTTAAGACATATTCAACTTTCTTTGGACCGACCTCGTTCGTGTGAAATACATACACGCACAGCTGAAAGTACACATGAAATGTATTTATATATCTTTTATTTTCTGAAGGACCTACATATATATATATACATAAGAAATAAAACTACACAAAATGTAGAATTAGAGCTAAACTGAATATTGCTCTGCTAAACCGGTTTCGTCCATTTTATGGACTATATATATATATATATATTGCGTATACATATCTCGCCTAGCAGCACTAGCAGATCCAGTGAAAATGTGACGCTTTCAAGTAACGTTACAGAACACTATATCAGGCGCGCTCCATTTCGAGGTTCTCTAATTTGGTGATCAATTCCACACACGGATGAAAAATAGGAGCATAGTTGTAGAATCTCTATGTTTCGTAGCTTGGGATCAATTCCACTTAACCCGGCATAGGGATCGTATGCACACCAGAAACATAAAGATCATCATGACCATCACATCATCCAAAGCCTGACTGAACTTGACAATCCATTAGACTAATGGAATACGGGTCTATATTACGTATAATATGATAGAAACAACATAACATATCAGTGAAAACTGTCGATCGCATTTTATTTATTTTCTGCCTGCTGGGATTGTTAGTGCTGTGACTAAGGCCATTCACTTGTGAATATACAAATTATTGCTGACCGACGACTGGTTACTGACTGTCGGATCTGACTTTTCTTCTTTGAAGCAGCAGGAACACAACTTGACTGGGTGGTGCTTCGTTGGTTCGTCGCGATATGACTGAGATAATGTTGAAAGCGACGTTAAATTCTATTATCTCATCCCCTTTTGTATTGTACACACACGTTCATATCGGTCATACATTAATCAGTCACCGATAATTACGTTATGTCCAGTCATGGTTCAGTATGTATATTGAGCGGTTCTAATACCGAAATACAAACCTCACATTTAACGTGAACTTCCAGCGGTACCTTGCCCGGTTCGCCGGCATATTTACCACAACCAGGGAATGTTATCTCCTGGGAACATTAGTGTAAACATCAGAAGTAGAGGTTAAAAATAAAATTCTACGCCAATGGTTGCGAAGATCAATGGACGGGATGCACGTGCATACGTCACTTCCGGCGATGACGTCACCTCCGGAGATGATGTCACTTCCGACAGGTGGCGCCACCATGACATCACTTCCGGTGATAACGTCACTTCCGGTCATGACATCTCCGGTGACCTGTCAATCTCAAGACGTTACATGGCGGTCTTGCGCAATGACATGAGTAGTAGTATAAGTGCATTACAGACCATATTGACCTACTTTTTTGTTCCCCCCCGGGTAAAATTTGCGGCGGAAGTGCGGCGGGGGATTCCCCAGTGGGGGTTTCCCAATGACGATCACGTGATCAAGGCATGTCTAGACTTGTTCTGGGTTGTACAGTTCTGCCATACGGAGGATGGGTACTAGTATTTCAAATAAATTAATTAATTAATTAATTAATTTTAATTAATTACTTGTAAAATGGCGGTGTTTTTAGACGGCGCAAGGGAGCAAACGAGGCAGTGGGGACGTCACGGGCAGAAAAAACCCTCACATTACCCTCAAAAAAACCTCTAAGCCATATAATAGTAATAAACATAATCTATAGGTATTGTACCATGTTAATAGGATCAGTCTAGCATCTGTACCACCCTAGGGTCGAGTGTTTATTGTCCCGTGTATCTCCGCAAGAAAACAACAAAGAAAATGGCGGCTCCAGGATGGTGCGGGGACGCCCTTTCCCCATCACGGCGTCGACCGTAGCGCCATCTGCACACATTGACGCAAGGGAGACAACTCGTGTGGCCTAAGGAAATGGAAATAGCCGTGTTGGAGCTAGGGGAGCCACAAATGGTCCAATGGGATCGAGTGAGGTATCAAAGTAAAGCCTAGGTGAAGGGGCATCTAATGGGCTGGGTGTGGCATTGAAATATCGGCCTTCTGCGCATGCGCGGTGGCCGAAGGGTATGGAAATAGCCGTTTTGGAGCTAGCGAAGCCAATAATGGTCCAATGGGATCGAGTGAGGTATCAAAGTGAAGCTTAGGTGAAGGGGCATCTAATGGGCTGGGTGTGGGGTTGACATAGCGGCCTTCTGCGCATGCGCGGTGGCCGAAGGGTATGGAAATAGCCGTTTTGAGATGTAGGGGAGCCCTAGTGGACCGATGGGGTCGAGTGAGGTATCAAAGTGAAGCTTATGTGAGGGGGCATCTGACGGGTTGGGTGTGGGATTGAAATATCGGCATTGTGCGCATGCGCGGTGGCCCAAGGGTATGGAAATAGCCGTTTTGGAGCTAGGGGAGCCCCTAATGGTCGAATGGGGTCGAGTGAGGTATCAACGTGAAGCCTAGGTGAAGGGGTATTTGATGGCTGGGTGGGTGCATGTAAAATTTTTCCTGAAAAAAAAAAATACGGAACACGGACTTTATCGAAAAACCTGGGAAAATGCCTATATGGGGTATGAGGGGTATATAGGTCGCCGGGCTTAACGGGGCTTGTCTATCAATAGAGTTATCTCCCCCTAGTTCCAGGGTGGGTGTATGTAAAAATTTTCCTGAAAAAATACGGAATACGGACTTTATCCTAAATTACGGGAAAATGCCTATATGGGGTATGGGAGGTATAGGACCATCCTGGGAAACGTACTTCTATACATTTGCGGTAGGGTTGTGGGGTCTCGTTTTACTCGTCTCGTCATTTAGAACATGATAAGAAGTGTCCCGGAGCGAAACGGTGAAATTTTTGAAAAAAGTCACCGAGCCTCATATAGTCCCATACTGGGGTATAGGACCGATGTTTGTCCCCCTGGGAAACGTACTTCTATACATTTGCGATAGGGTTGTGGGGTCTCGTTTTACTCGTCTCGTCATTTAGAACATGATAGGAAGTGTCCCCGTGCGAATCGGTGAAATTTTTGAAAAAAGTCACCGAGCCCCATATAGTCCCATACTGGGGTATAGGTTCAATGTTTATCCCCCTGGGAAACGTACTTCTATACATTTGCGGTAGGGTTGTGGGGTCTCGTTTTACTCGTCTCGTCATTTAGAACACGATAGGAAGTGTTGCGGAGCGAATCGGTGAAATTTTTGAAAAAAGTCACCGAGGCCTGGGTAGGCCCATAGGCCTATACTGCATGGCTATGGGTGTATAGGGCCATACGGGGTGGACATGTTGGAGTCTAGGTGAGTCCCTAATGGTCCAATGGGGTCGAGTGAGGTCTTATTTTGAAGCTCTCGTGGAGGAGCACTTGACTACACTAATGGTTCGTCCGTGTTCAATAGTCTGCGCATGCGCAGTCTGGCCGTAGTATAGAAAACAGGCATTTTGGGTGCTATGTAGGGGTGTGTTTGGGTTAGAGATGAGCTAATCACGGTTCGAATGGGTCGTGTGAGGTGTCAAAGTGAAGCTTGTGTGGGGTAGAGTCAGAATGGTGTGTTTTTGAATGCATGTCGCGTTAATCTGCGCATGCGCAGTTGGTTGTAGTAAGTAAAGTGGCCATTTTGGGGCAGTGAAGGAAGGTATTTGGGGTCGAGATGGGCTATTCACGGTTCGAATGCGTCCTGGAAGGTGTCATCTTGTAGTTCTCGGGGTGTACATTCCGATTTGAGGGATGTTCGCGTCATCTGTGACGTCATCGGTGACGTCATCGGTACGAGTAGTAGCGAAAGTGGCATTTTCGGGCAGTACATGAAGGTATTTGGGGTCGAGATGGGCTATTCACGGTTCGAATGCGTCCTGGAAGGTGTCATCTTGTAGTTCTCGGGGTGTTCATTCCGATTTGAGGGATGTCCGCGTCATCTGTGACGTCATCTGTGACGTCATCTGTGACGTCATCGGTACGAGTAGTAGCGAAAGTGGACATTTTCGGGCAGTACATGAAGGTATTTGGGGTCGAGATGGGCTATTCACGGTTCGAATGCGTCCTGGAAGGTGTCATCTTGTAGTTCTCGGGGTGTTCATTCCGATTTGAGGGATGTCCGCGTCATCTGTGATGTCATCGGTGACGTCATCGGTACGAGTAGTAGCGAAAGTGGACATTTTCGGGCAGTACATGAAGGTATTTGGGGTCGAGATGGGCTATTCACGGTTCGAATGCGTCCTGGAAGGTGTCATCTTGTAGTTCTCGGGGTGTACATTCCGATTTAAGGGATGTCCGCGTCATCTGTGACATCAGCAGTGACGTCATCAGTACGAGTAGTAGCGAAAGGGGGTATTTTGGGTGCTATGTAGGGGTGTGTTTGGAGTAGAGAGGCACCATCCTTGGTTCGAATGGGTCGTGGAGGGTGTCAAAGTGAAGCTTGTGTGGGGTAGAGTCAGAATGGCGTGTTTTTGAATGCAAGTCGCGTCAATCTGCGCATGCGCAGTTGGTTGTAGTAAGTAAAGTGGCCATTTTGGGGCAGTACATGAAGGTGTTTGGGGTAAAGAGGGACCATCCTTGGTCCGAATGCATCGTGTGAGGTGTCATGTTGTAGCTCTCGGGGTGTACATTCCGAGTTGAGGGATGTCCGCGTCATCTGTGACGTCATTGTTGACGTCATCAGTAGAAGTAGTAGCGAAAGTGGACATTTTGGAGCAGTGAAGGAAGGTATTCGGAGTAGAGAGGAACCATCCTTGGTCCGAATGCGTCCTGAGAGGTGTCATGTTGTAGCTCTCGGGGTGTACATTCCGAGTTGAGGGATATCCACAGCATCTGTGGCGTCATTGGTGACGTCATCAGTACGAGTAGTAGCGAATTTTTTAGCAGTGAAGGATGTTATTTGGTGTAGAGATGTACCATCCGCGGTGCGAATGCGTCGTGTGAGGTGTCATCTTGTAGCAACGCCCACCAAAGCCATTCTTAATGCTTCAACGCCCTGGTGAAATAGCTCAGAAGCTCTGATATTCCATGGAATTGTCACTAATTCTTCGAAATGCAGTGACGCCCTCGACGCCCGTCGTTACGCTTTAACACTCTAACATAACACTATGATATAGACCGGAGAGAGAACAACAACAACAGCAACAACAACAAGGATGACACATGAGAGAACAACAACAACAAGAAGTTTTTATCATATAGTTTATTCTCCCCGATGTTACATCATACCCACGCTGGGGGAGCCGCGTTGGGTATATTTACAATTCAAGAAGATTCTTGAGGCCACCATTTGCATGTTTTATATTCGTTCCAGTCCGTTAGATGTATTCTTGTCCAATCAGAAGTCTCCATTTCAGAAAGTTCCATCTTCGGCCATGTTCGCTCTGAACCGTTTATTCTAATCACCGTCGGTCAGGCCAGGATACCGTTGCGGCAACATACCCCCAAATAGTTGTTTGCGCATTCTGAGTATTTATCAGTGCATGGGTGAATACATTCACCCGATGGGAAGATTCCGTAATTTGGTCACGAAGAACGTAACATTGGTGACCCTCTCTACCTCCCATTGCAAGTTGGGGCGCTGTTCATAGACCCATCCCAAGACATCCAATTGTTCCACTTGGTCCAGCATCATCTCTAGCGACACCCGGTTAATGATGGTAAACGGTTGGTCAAATACCCGGATGTTACTGCTCGGGTAAAAGTATCGGACTTGATCTGTCTCCTTATGCTGCAGCACATAACCAGATTTAATTTGAAGGACGTTGCTTGGTCATTGAAGATGGCTTCCACGTAGCTGCGTAGACGGGCGAGGTCGGTCAGTCGAAAATTGTAGATATCTTGAATAGGGCGATGACGGTGGAAACAGTGCCGTATCATGGTCCAATGGCGCCGATAGATGTCACTCACTGGATGGGTGCCCTGTAAGAGATCGCTAGGAACATTTATGGGCTCGTCCAGAAAATGTTCGATGTTATCAGGCATATGACTCGAAACCGTAACGGTGGGGTCCGGCTGGATATCCAGGCTCTTCTGAACTGTGGGTATAGACGGGCTCTCCTTCATCGCATCACCACTGGCATTCGTCTCCCCGGGCTCATCTTCACTAGGTCTGACCTTCCGCGGCTCCTCTTCAGCAGGTAGTTGTCGCACATGCCATGGTACCGGGGCATGAATCAACCGTTGGTGTCGCAGCAACTGACTGCGTCGTTTGAAGAGTTGACCACAACCGTTACATTGTTCCCTCGCGCCCTCGTGGAATGAGCGTTCGTGGCACAGTAAATGTTCCTCCCGATTGAATGACCGTGCGCAGGTTGTACAAGTATACCGAGCATTGTTGTGTGTGGAAGCCTCGTGGCGTCGTAAATTATCTAGACGAGTACACAGCTTCTGGCAAGTTGTGCAAGTGAACATCTTGGTGGTTGACAGAGTGTCTGATGAAACAGCCAGGCCGCTTCCCTTTTATAGAACGCTAGCTGGTGATCTATTTTTAGCACACTCAGTTCAACTATCCCCAAGTCGAGGGCCGAGCCGTGACATCTTCGGTAACCTCCGTGTCTCTTCGGTCATCTCCGTAACGTCAACGATCAGCATGTAGACATAGAGAGTATGTACGGCATGTTGTGGTATTCATCAGTGCATGGGTGACGCATTCACCCGATGGAGGTGGTTGGTCGTCTTGGTAAGGGAAAACGTAACATTGGTTACCCTGTTTACCACCCATTGTGTGTTGGGGCGTTGACGATGTGCCCATCTCAAGGCATCCAATTGTTCCACTTGGGCCAGCATCATCTCTAGCGACGCCCGGTGAATGATGGCAAACGGCAGGTCAAACACAAGGTTGTTGGCACTGGGGTAACAATACCGTAACTGGTCCGTCCTTTTGTGACGTAAGATGTACCCGAAAGCGACATTCAATTTGAAGGCCATAGTTTGATCTTCGAAGATGGCTTCCACGTAGCTGCGTAGACGGGTGAGTTTGGTCAGTGGGAAATTGTAGATATCTTGAATAGGGCGATGACGGTGGAAACAGTACCGTGTCATAGATCAATGGCCCCGATCGTCGTCACTCACTGGATGGTTGTCCTGTAAGAGATCGCCAGGAACATTTATGGGCTCGACCAGAAAATGTTCGATGTTGTCAGGCGAATGACTCGAAACCGTAACGCTTGGGTCCGGCTGGATATCCAGGCTCTTCTGAACTGTGGGGATAGGCGGGCTCTCCGTCATCGCATCACCAGTGGCGTTCGTCTCCCCGGGCTTATCTTCACTGGGCCTGACCTTCCGCGGCTCCTCTATAGTGGAAGGTTGTCGCGCATACCGTGGAGATGGACTATGAATCAAACGTTGGTGCCGTCTTAACTGACTGGGTCGTTTGAAGAGTTGACCACATTCATTACATTGTTCCGTCGCACCCTCGTGGAGTGAGCGTTCATGGCGCAGTAAAATATCCTCCCGATTAAATAACCGTGCGCAGGTTATACAAGTATATCGTGCACCGTTGTGGATGGAGGCCTCGTGTCGTCGCAAATCTTCTGGGCGAATAAACTGCTTCTGGCAAGTTGTGCAAGTGAACATCTTGGTGGTTGAGAGAGTATCCGATGAAACGACCAGGCCGCTTCCCTTTTATAGTACGCTAGCTGGTGATCTATTTTTAGCACACTCAGTTCAACTACCCCAAGTCGAGGACCAGACATATAGAGTATGCATTGCATACTATGGTATTCATCAGTGCAAGGGTGGCACATTCAGCCGATGGGGGTGGTCGGTCAGCTTGGTAACGAAAAACGTGACATTGGTCACCCTCTCTACTATCCACTCGGTGTTGGGACGCTGTTCATAGGTCCATTCCAAGGGATCCACAGTGTCCAGTTGGGCCAGCATCGTCTCTAGCGACGTCCGATTGGTGATTGTGAAAGGATGGTTGTACACTGGGTTGATGGCACTGGAATAGAAAGCGTATAATGAAGCTTTCACAGATGCATGTGTGTTTATATGCAAGAGCTCCGAGCTCGCGGAGCTCTTGGAGCTCCGGAGCTCATGGAACTCGGAGCTCCGGAGCTCCGAGTTCACAACGCCCGGTGGTGGTGGTGGTGGTGGTGGTGGTAGTGGTGGTGGTGGCCGGAACTGACCTTTGACCCCGGCGC
>JAVTVY010031700.1:0-12500 GCA_036873755.1 Hanleya hanleyi
AGGATCGAACTCGCGACCTTCTGCGTGTTAAGCAGACGTGATAACCACTACACCACGGAACCACTTGTGTCTAATTGTCGCTTAAAAATAACATGTTGGAACATACCCCTTATAGGTTGCATTAACTCTTTAAATGTGTCAGTAGTACCGGCTCTTCCAAGTGTACTCACTGTTGGTACCCTAAATGAGTTTTGCAACACTTTAGGTTTAAGGGTGTTGATTCAATTGTACAGTTAATTTAGTCAAGTTATTTAAATATCTGCATTCATGAGAGAACGAGCTCTATGATCTCTTTCAGTCTTTCTTGCTGTACACATGGCTATTGGAATTATCAGCCATGTTGAATAGGTAAAATAAATTAAAGGATTGTGCTGTAACACCAGTTGAATCATGTGTCAACTGAAACCAACTAATGCGCATTATTTAAATATATATTGCCCGCGTATAACCCAATCACAACAAAGAGATAACACGAATTTTGGAAGAATATCGGCCGCAACTTTTATTAATTTGCTACACCACAACAAATTGACCGGATACCTGCGAGCCTCATATTCAATCAATCTGACAGCCACCATAAAGGTCTCTGGCTTGTCAGATGCTATTTTTATGTATTAAAATATTTTCCAGCCATTGGAAACAATGGTCTGGCCCTGCTCCCTTGGACAACTCAGGTGAGCGGAATCCGTGCAGGCGAGTCCCAAAAATGCTTCCCTTGAAGCCCGACAATTTGCAAGTTCCCTTGGACAACGCAGGTAAACTTGCCCTTGCAAGTTCCCTTGGACAACGCAGGTAAACTTGCCCTTACTCATCTTATGCAAACATAAGTCTGAACCCGAAATAAAGCTATACCTATTGGCCCGCAAGAATCCGGCCAAACAAGCGTGTCTATACGCGCTTGTCACCCCACCAATTCTACGGGACAATTAGTTATTGGGTGGATAGACGGTATTATCTGAAAGCAGAAATAATCACAACGCCTGTTCCATATCAGTCAAAAATATAGAATTTCCCTCCGTAGATAGGTGCGTGCCATCAAAACGAAATAAAGACAAGTTTAAAGTTGAAATTTCCGGATGTCGAATTAATCTACCCCCCACTTCTCTAATAGTTGCGGCCGCCTCTCTATTTACACGTTTTCTACACCGATCTATAGCCCTAATATCGACTGCCCCACGCCATTGTAGGCGAGGCAAAATGTCGGACCAAATTATGGCACATGCTGGAATTCGTAATTTCAGGTAAAGGATAGTCTCCCGGATCTCGTGATATAGATCGCCACAAACCATTTGAACTAGATCATTAGAACCCAAGTGAATCACTATGGCGTCAGGAATAGGATGGTTCTCCATGTTGGTCTCGATGCTGTTCTTCAGCTGATCCCATCTCATGCCCCGTAATCTCCTCCATTGTACATTTACACCAAGCTGCTCCAAGTTCAGGTTGACATGGCTTGGTCGACACTGGGAGGCAAACCGATGAGCCCAATAAATCAGGGAGTCACCAAATATCGCTATCTCTGAAAGTATTGCAAGACTGAATTAAGACCCCCCCTCCCCCCCAACAATATATACAAAAGGCTTATGCACACACTATTGGCCTATCTTAGACAGGTATATTTAACTTGTGCGTTGGAATGCGTATGTAGCGTTTAAATACAGACGATTTCCATCTACCCCATGTCTGTATTAACTCATATGGCACTCCGTTCATTGCACAGACCGTACACGCTCCAATTCGAAAACTGTGCGATTTAAAGTTAGCGGTGGATATATTCCTGAAAGCCAAAGCTTTGTGGAGTACCGCTGTGAACTGATATCTGGCAAGCGGCGCGGAGTCAATATGGCAGAATAGATATTCCTGTCCCGCGGGTCTACACCGTAAATATTTGTCCATAGCTGACACCGGACAAAGCTCCTTATTTTTTGAGTGTAGTTTGTCAATACAAATTGTGACAGTACTGCCATACTGGTCTGTTTTTGATTCACGAATTGTCACTTTCAAAGACGCATCCCGACTATGGTCCAGTTGAATATCAGTGATTCGTAACGGTCGATGTCTATATTCAAATGTTGAGTATGTTAGCTCCCCGACCCTCATAAATCCAAAAAATGACAACAAGAATGCAGTTTGAAAAAGTATACTCTCGTACTGTGAATAACATATACAAGGTAAAGCATGGATAATAGCTTTCAATATATCAATAGTGATTGGTGCTCTGGTATCACCTCGGGAATTAGACCTGCGCATGCTGTCTACCATTTTGCGCAAAACAAACTGTTTTGTGGGATCGGACCAGTTTTGTGTCTTATGGGCATATGATATGGCTGACAAGTGGGAAGATACAGTACTGGCAGCCTTGCCTTCTAATGACATGTATGCCACATAATGGACGATGTGATTTAGTGGCACTGGCCACGTCTGATCGAGGTTATAAACGCTGCGGAACTGGGAAAACATCTTCAGACCAGTGTGATATGCTTTTTGTGTGTTTTGTGAATTTGCTGTCTGGATCAAGCGGCATGTTTCTTGTTGAAGATATTCCACACTAGGGTTGGGATGGGAGTCGGCAACGTCTCCGCATTTGGTGCCATTTGCCGAAATTTGGCCCACTGTAAACGTGAAATGGAGTCACATATTACATTAAGATGACCTTTGACATGTTGTCCCTTCACCTGTATATTATACTGACATGTTGTCCCTTCACCTGTATATTATACTGCAGGCAATGCAAAACGAACACTCGGACTAGAATCATTACATCCGGAGATTTGCTCGTTTGAGTGTTAAGGATGTTCACAACAGCTGCATTATCGCACCTGAATACAACTTTCTTATTTCGCAAGCATTCAGCAAATATGATGACAGCTACCAGTATTGGAAAATATTCCAGAAATGTGATGTTCGAGGTTACTCCGGTGGTAACCCATTCAGGTGGCCACTGACCGTGTGCCCATTTACCATCGAAATAAATCCCAAAGCCCTTGTCGGCTCCACCCGCACTGTCGGTGAAGAGTTGTAGCTGGTCATTTGTCACCCAAAAACTATCACGGAAAGCTGAAATGCCGTTAAATTCAGAAAAGAACTCCAACCACATCGATAAATCATGCTTGACACCGCGAGTAATGCGAACATAATGATGAGGTTGTTTCACACCACTGGTGATGTCGATTAATCGCCGTATAAATGGCCGACCCGGGGCTATTGCCCTGCACGCGAAATTGAGGGAACCCACCAGTGACTGAATTTGCCGCAATTTCATGTTCTCTTTCGAAAGAGCATCCTCTATTTTTTGACAAATTTCCTCAATCTTTATTGAGGGTATTCTAATTTCCATAGCTAAAGTGTCAATTTCTAAACCTAGGAACGGGAGACAAGTGACCGGACCTTCCGTTTTTTCCTGAACAATTGGAACACCCAGAAATTGACACACCTCTAAAAATAATGCCAGGGCATGCGCACAGCGCTCTCGGGAATCGGCAACAATCAGATAATCATCAATATAGTGTTCGATACAGCCATCTTCCTTTATCTTCTGCACTGCCACCCATTCCACAAAGGTTGCAAATTTCTCAAAAACTGCACAGGAAAGACTACATCCCATTGGTAAATTTCTGTTCACATAGAACTGATGCTCAAAGTAAATCCCCAGTAGTTCGAAATCCTTAGGTGCAATGGGTAACAATCTAAATGCAGATTTGATGTCAGTTTTAGCCAGGAAAGCCCCCCTCCCCTTTGACTGAACTGAACGAATAGCTTTATCGAAACTAGTGTAAACTACTGAACAAACTGCTGGGTCGATACCCGCGTTGATGGATTTTCCTTGAGGATAGGATAAATGATGAATAAGCCTAAATTTGTTGTGTTCTTTCTTTGGAACAAGACCCAGAGGGGATACCTGTAATGTAGGTATCGGGATGGTATCAAAGGGATCAAGCATTCTTCCTAAGTCTACTTCTACTTTCAGTTTTTCGCGGACTATATGGGGATGATCATTAGCCGATTTCAAGTTCTTTGACATTCTGTAAATTCTGGGGCCCTCATAGTTTAGTGGGAAACCAAACTTAAAACCATGAAGTAACTCGTCAGCTATTTTCTTATTGGGATACTGTTCTAGGTAATACTCTAGACTTGCAACATTAATTGGAGTGTTTCCCAATTGGGACAACTCCTTGCGGGGACCTGAGGCCACGAAAATTACGACAAAAACTGGCTGCGTGGTTTTGCCCACATTTGCTGCATTTGTGTGCAAATTTACATGCTTGTCTTGTGCAGTTACCTGCATTATAAGCCCAGCAAATCTTATTCTGATTAGATATCGCAGCGATACCCAAAAGCCCAGTTTCCTTCTTCGTACTACCTTGATACATGGGGGGGTTATACATGGGTTTTGACATGTACATGAGCCAGAGCTCGGAATTCACACTAGCCCAAGAGTTGTTTGGGCATACTGCTTGTCTAATCCTGAACTGTTCATCGTATTTGCGCCACCCGAAACCTGAAAATCTGGCGGCAGCTGTACGGATAGTGTGCATGTATTTGAGTAATTCTTGAGTCCTCTGTGGAAATCGCTCAAGATATATACTCATGAATATCAGAAAAACGTTTGACCAGCTCTCGACAGAATCAATTTGTGGCGAAATTTTTTAGCTTTGACCTCGAGCTGACCAGATGATGACAAAAATATGGCCGACGACCCAATAAATTCCAGAAGTTCTTTGTCCCCTTTTAAGAGCAGACCCAAATCAAAATATTCAGACTTCCATATTTTTTCCTTTAGTGGCATTGGTACCCCCACACCCAGTGAGTCACACACGCTGATTAGCGTGTTAGGAGTATATATTGGGGCCATAACATTTATAGTTGGGCATGACTGAGTAAAAACATTGGAGGGAATCGACACCGACTCACCCACATTTCCAAACACAGGTGGTTGTTGTTGTTGAATGACAGGGACAATCCTCAAGGGTTGTTGTTGTTCAGCCGGAACCGGCACGGGTTCTTCCCCAGATGTTTCCGCAACCCCAGCTGCAGCTGTCGCCACAGATTTGGCCCTTTTTCTACCCGACATCCCTAAAACGTCAGCATTACAAGCGTCTAATCCGTCATTCATAATCCAGCCGTCGTCCATTAGCGAATATCCGCGTCCATAATCCAAAGACCTATTCCATATTCCATATAACAGTATTAGCACCAAATTCAAAAAGACAATCATAGTATACATAAACATAGGCTTGTTTCCTGCAAGAGAGAAGCGGTCAACAGTTTTCAATGATGCCGGCAAGACATCATGATGTTCCATAAATATCAAATCCGTATCGCTGATCAGTATTCTTAATCCATAATATTCGTTGTAAAGTCGTCATCTAAAGAATGATGTATCTCAGTCGCTTTGATTGTGACTGTTCATATGAGTACCATGAGGATCTTGAAGTACATGGGTTCATACGGCCCCTAGCCCCGGGTTAAGCGGAATTAGACACAAGTTACGAAACGTAGCGCCATAGATCTTGCACGCTACGTTCGTATTTTTTCATCAGCATGCGATGTATCGCCAAATTTGAGAAACTTTGAGTGGAGGCGTTTAGTGGAATAGCCCTGTTTTATAACTTTCTGTAACAATGTTTTGTGACGTTGATTAAAATCGTCACATTTAACACAGGATCTAGCAAATGCTACTAAGCGAGATATGTATACGCCATATGCCGGTCCCACTGGAATATTACTGTCCAGAAAGGGATAGTTTACGATATCGAAATTGTAATCATCTCTTTTGTCATAAAGTCGACGAGAGAGAATGCCCGCTTCATTTTTACAGAGATAGAGATCTAAATAAGATGTGCCTGTAGGGCTCTGTCCCATCGTCGCAGCCCGTCTTTTGGATCGTTGGCCTTTAGCCCGCGGCATGTCGCACTGAAATGTGTTCGC
Organism: Hanleya hanleyi; assembly: GCA_036873755.1. NCBI lineage: Eukaryota > Metazoa > Mollusca > Polyplacophora > Lepidopleurida > Hanleyidae > Hanleya > Hanleya hanleyi. The sequence goes on from JAVTVY010031700.1 coordinate 5,929, forward strand.
TCAAACACAGAGAAACTAAAAATAAAAAATATGTCAAAATATTAACCATCCGACACAATTTAAGCTCAATCCATAAAATACCCGGTCTTCAAATCCAAAATACAGTAAAATACTATTGTTCTGCATAATAAAAACCCCTGAATAAATCGGATTATAACAGGATAATAATTTCCACTCCGCTGGATACCACTGAATTGTAGAAGAGAAAGGTTAACCCGGTGACCTCCAGTCACATGGCAATTCCCTCTCCTGACAGTCCATGGGAGGTCACTCGTGGCTGACAAGACCCGCATCAAGGGGAACAATTCTCCACGTACTTGTGCAATCTGAAATAAGGTGTTTTATCATTGATGGATAAAACTCAATATCTATGTTTTAGCATCATCATACCCAGTGGGAGAAATATAGATTAGAAAAAGGCTCCGGCGAGGATCGAACTCGCGACCTTCTGCGTGTGAAGCAGACGTGATTTTTTTTTTTTTCTTTTGAATAGAATGTTTATTCAAATATAGAAACATATACACAAAACTTTCAGAACATATACAAGGCATACAATTCGGCGAATCAGGTGAATTAAAAGATATATATCACAGATTAGGGAATTCCCGATCGCCCAACAAAAATTCATTTTTACTTCGTAATTTCCTTCATATAAAGTTATGCAATAGAAATACTTTTACATTCTTGTTATGGTAAACTATAAAGTAAGTTGATGATAAAGGTGCAGAAAGTGGTAAACATAATTATGGAAACTTAGTTTTCAACTTATCATCGTTGTCAATATTTACAAACGGATTATGTTTGACAAAACGTTTCTCGAATAACTGCCTGTTCCCTTTTAAATATACAAAAGCTGCTTATATAGTTTGTATCAGTATAAATTTGAACAAATATTTTACAGGTAAAACTTTTTCGGTGACGATGAACATGTTTCTCCTTCGTAGAATAGCCAATCTGGCCAATGACAAGAGAATATTTACAAAATACGTATTTACACTTGTGGAATTTGTACAATATCCAAACAAAAGAAGTGTATCAAAAGAAACTCTATTTAGAACTTGCACATTAGCAAATTGAAATAAATTCTCAACAATGCGACCAATATACTGAAGAAAATCTTGTACAGACGGACAAAACACTAGCATATGTTCAGTGTCCTCGACATTTAAGTTACATAGCTTACATATGTTTGTGTCAGGCAAACCAACTTTGAACAATTTCTTTTGCGTAAAAATAATATTGTGCAACACCTTATAGTCTGTGTCTACACAGTCTGGACTCTTTCCTGGAAGATTAACCAACGGCCAAAACTTCTTAATTTCAATAGTTGGGTATAAGAACTCCCAATAGTGTACAGATATTGGTTCCTTAGACATTTTATTCCTGAGCAATTTGTAAAAAAATGAAGTATTTAATTGACACATAGGTTTCTTAACTCCGTTATGTATAATAGCCATTTCTTTAACTGTACACACAGTTGTTGTTGGCTCATGTATAGCATACATCCACTCTTCTGGAATGGCCGATTTAATCAAACTATACAACAATTCAACACGCTTCGGTGAAGTCTCAGGACAAGCATCCAAAACAACCTCCTGTACCGCAGCCAGGGGTAAAAATCCAGGAATCACTTCATACAAAATATCCTTCAAAAGAAACAATTTCGATCTGATGAACAACTCCGAACACAATGTTTTTCCATGAACAGTGATTCTTGGATTGATAAAAAGTGGTTGACATAGAACAGATTCCCGATTAGAAATATCAATAGATGCACAATGCTGTATATCAACCCATGCCATAAACATGTCCTTATAAAATTCAGGAAGGCTATTTACAAGTGGCTTGTGAATGGTCATAAAAAATAATTCAGACGAGAGATCCAAGTCCATCCATCTGTTCAAAAAATATTTAAAACAATCTTTCCAGATAGCACGATGGGACACATTAAAAAATCGTGCCAAAAACTTCAACCGAAAGGCCTTTAATTTACATAAAATATCCGGAATGTTTAAGCCTCCTTTACACGTATCATCTATTACAGAACCGTAACTAACTAGGTGCGCTCCACCGTTGCACAAAAATGTAAGGCACATATTCTTTAGTTGCTTCAGGTAGATATCTGGTAAAGACAGAACTGTTGTGACATACCAAAATCGAGATAATAACAAAGTAGATATAACAACAGCCCTGCCTTTTAATGTCAGTTTCCTTTGTTTCCAAAAACTTAAAAGTCTTTCAGTTTTATGAATTTTGTCTTTCCAGTTTCTCTGTGCACACAAAGTTTTGTTAATTCCAATGTATACGCCTAAAATACACAAACAGTCAATACTAATTGGAAGTCCCTCTATGCGGTCACTGACAAAGTCACCATTAACAGGCATAACCTCGGACTTATCCACATTTAGTCTAGCATTAGATGCTGCACCATACAAATCCACACACTCAATACACTTTCCAACTGATTTCTTGTCTCCAACTTTAATTGTAGCATCATCGGCATGTTCAAAAATTAGGGAAATTGTTGAAGATCCTGGTATACTTATTCCATGTATATCTTCCGATGATCGTATAAGAGCACCGAGAGGCTCAACACTTAACACATACAACAGTGCTGATATTGGACATCCTTGTCGGATAGACTTTCCAACTTTAAAATAATCCGTAAGGAATCCATTGCATTTAACTGTACTGCGGACATCAGTATAAAAGATCTTCATCCACCGGATGAAATTGTCACCAAATCCAAATTTACTCAGTACATTAAATAAATATTCATGTGCCACTCTATCAAAGGCTTTCTCCTGGTCTAGTTTTACAAAATATGCTTCCACATTATCATCTTCAACATACTGTAATACATCTCTTAGACTACAAATAGTATCTGATATATCCCTGCCAGGTATACAACAAGTCTTACAGGGATCAATAATACTACCAACAACCTGCTTTAATCTGTTGGCCATACACCTCGATACAATCTTATAATCAACATTAAGAAGGTTGATTGGCCTCCAATTTTTTAACAAAGTTTTAGGCCCCTTCTTCTTATACACCAGGGTTATAATCCCACTTTTCATTGAGCGAGACAGTTCTCTAGCGTTAAAAGCATGATTATATACATCAAGTAAAATGGGACCCACAGTGTTCCAAAAATGAGAATAAAACTCCACAGTAAGCGAATCGCCTCCCGGCGATTTATTCCGCGCCATGCCATCTAACGCATACTTCAGTTCCTCAAGGGATAATTCCCCATCACATAATTCCTTATCAGTTTCAGAAAGGGATGTTTCAATTGATGACAGAACGGATGTCTGTGCTTCAGCATCAATGTCCTCTCTTTTGAACAAATCCTTATAAAATCTAGAGATCTCATTTAATATAGATTCAGTATCATAAATAGTATCAACAGTAGATAACTCTGATATTAATTTATTTTCTTGTCTGTACTTCTCCAGATTTAAGAAATACTTAGTATTTTTGTCACTCTCGTGTATCCACCTAGCCTTAGACCTCAAAATAGCGCCTTGGCATTTCAAACATTCGAGATCCTTTAAACGACCCTCTGTTTCGGTGATTAGACTAGTGTTGTAATCAGGAATAATAGCAGCTCGCCTATATTCGTTGTCTAAAATCCTTTGTAACTGATATAGTTCTTGCTCAGATTCTTTCTTTTTGCGAGCCCCATAAATTTTATATTTTGTATTGTCCCACCAAATCAGTTTTTCCGTAACATATAACGGACACTTTAATTGATCATTAAGAAGATTTAAAACCCTCTCACAAAACAATTCGTCAGACAGTAACAAGTTATTGAAAACATACATTCCAGGTCCTCTTTCAATTGTGTTCATTTCTATACGACAAAACATTGCGCTGTGATCACTAAGTGAGGTGTGTCGGAAATATATAGATTTCATCATACAAGTCAAACCCCTTGAAATTAACACATGATCAATTCGGCTTTGCCTTAAAACACCACTGATCTTTCTGCGCCATGAGAAGGCAATCTTGTCGGGGTTTTCATACCTCCAGATATCTCTTAGATTGTGAGTATCCATACACTGTAAAAGAATATTCCTGGACCGGTCATATTCTAAAATGTTCGTTGATCTGTCAATAGCAGAAAAGACTGTATTGAGATCTCCAACCAATATCGTCTTTACATCTCTAATATAATCATGGACCTTCTGGAAATATATACGTTCAGCAACGCTATTCGGAGCGTATAGGTTACACACATCTAACTCAACGTTATTAAAGGAGAAAGAAATTCTCAAAACACGGCCAACATTATCTTTTTTTACAGATAGTATAGAATCATATAAATGATTAGCCACTATAATGGCTACACCTTTAAAACCATCATCCGAATTACTGTAATATACCTTTCCATTAAATAAATGTTTATTTTGTTCTATGAAGGCTTCTGTCCAAAAAGTTTCTTGTAAGCACAAGATGTCACATTTCCACATTTCAGCGACTTGTTTAACTTTGCTAATGGTGCGTAAACCATTACAGTTCAAAGATAGTATCAGCACCATTAGAACAAGAGAAGAAAAGCACTTTCGATTGTTAGCCATTGTTACTTGTTTCTCTTTTTTTGTTTCCCACTTGCTTTCTTCGCGCCCGACAAATTCGGCTGTGCCTTCAGCTTTCTTCTACGAAAAAAGCCTGCACTGTTTTCGCTGTCATTGTCATTCTGAACTTGATCACTTTTCTCAGACAATGGATTCTCTGTCACCTCTATTGTTTCTTCAGTTAGTTCAATACTACCGTCAGATTCTGTATTCATCTCATCGAAACTTTGAGTTGAATTCACCACTTCCTTTGAAACGCTGAAATCACAGCCTTCAGAAATTGGCTCGTCAGTTAACAGGGGGGTTTCGACCCTATTATCGACTTCTGGGAAATCAGCGGGAATATCTCCACCCTCACACGCGGTCGAATTTGGCTTGTCGCACACACAAGCCGCGTCGAACTCATAGCAGATATCACATTGAATTGGGCCAATATGTTCCACTTCAGCTACCACAGTAATAGCATTTTCATTCGATACACATCGACATTCGATTTCACTGCACTTTTCACACGGGGAACAGACACACTTTTTACCCCTTTGCGAACAATGAGGGCACCGTGGCGTTGTACAGACCTTGGCCAAATGTCCTTGAAATTCACATTTGTAACAGAGAAACTCTGGACAATTCTTGTATAAATGCTCGTCTGATGAGCAAATCGAAAAAACTTTGACTTGATTGTCATGTATAACTCTGTAATAATCCGATGAATTCCCTGCAGAAAATTTCATGGCATAGGGTAGCGACTTTATGTTGTGTGGAAACTTCACCTTGACATACCTGGTTCCGTCTGCCACCCTCGTATCCTTATGAAATCTTCGTTGTATACCCGAGAGTAATTCCACGTCCATGTTCTCAAGTTTCTCTCTGATTTCATCGTCCTCAACATAACTTGATAAATGGAGGAACGACACCACTACAATCTTTTCGGACACCTCCGTGCACGAGTAACTCACTCCCTGAATTTCAACTCCGCCGCTCAACAAATCTACAGAATTTCTTTCCGACAAAGTTATCTCAAACGAGTCCGTTCCTTTCGGGACGCAAGCATATATGGAATTCAACCCACAGGTTTCTTCAACAGTCTTGATCACATCGGCTGCAGCCACATTCTTTATGTCTCCGACATTCACAATCATAGAATTATCTTTCAAATATATCCGATTTCCAGAATTACGGGAAGGGTTGATGGGTCTCCCCATGCCCCTGCCCCGCATGGAGGCCATGGCTAACAGCGACACTCTTTCTCTCTTCAATCCGAAGGTCTCCCACGAAAAACAAAGTCAAAGTCAAAATTCAACAATAGCAACAACAACACAATACAATAGCTGGAGCTAACAAAACACGTCCGTCTCTGTCAAGCGCTCTAACCAAAACGCAATATCTATGTTTTAGCATCATCATACTCAGTGGGAGAAATATAGATTGGAAAAAGGTTCCGGCGAGGATCGAACTCGCGACCTTCTGCGTGTGAAGCAGACGTGATAACCACTACACCACGGAACCATTTTAAGGAGGTTCAAATAGGTACGCTGTCAGTGAATATTCGAAACTCATAAAATGTTTATTACCGCAGCATCTTGTATGACTTACACGGACCAGCATCACCATAGAAGACGCTGCCTGTACGGTCATTCTTAATATATCTGGCTATAGTGAGGGTTCTCGTGATAATTCGTGATGGTCAGGGATTCCTTGATGATCGTGGTCGTACTTTTAAATTCCAACTTTAAATTCTTGTTATTAGGTGTAGATGTCCTAACTTTTTAAAATGGAGTCGATTTATCTGATAACATGATATATGTGTAAAAAGCGATATCGATTACAACATGACTGGGCTATAGGCGGTCATACCTCATTCCGGCCTTTTGAAAAGACAATTGCTTACCATTCCGGTCAGGCCAGGGTAACGCTGATTAAGCACACAGCCATTGTGACTCCATGCATGAAAAATAAATCTGTGAAACTTGTCGAAGCTTTATGATTAGTTTT
>JAVTVY010031701.1:0-11880 GCA_036873755.1 Hanleya hanleyi
AATAGAGTAAGCACTAAAAACATAATAATTAAATATTCAGATATTCAATAATTGAATATTCAGATATATATGGTTACAGGATATTTAACTATATATTCATGTTAGTACAGATGAGAGGTTCAGGAAAACGTAATTAACTACGCAGCTTTGTTTCACTTCACTTTCATGTCTCTTTTATATCGTGCTAATAAAATCAAGTTTTAGCTAAAACCATTTCTTATCTCTTGTCTATTTATTATTGTAGTTTGATAACAAAGGATCAATGTCAGAGATCAGAATTGTAGGCCAAGCTCTGCCACATAGCACGTCAGAACAACAGACAACAGGAGAGGCGAGTTATTTGGATGATATCACGCCAGCTATAGGTATGATGACCTCCCCGTCTCCACCTATACTCTTTTCGGCATGTACAATTGGGGATTAGTCATATCGCAAATCCACTGCTCTACTAACCGAGCTAAAGGGAAATTGTTGCGTATGAACACTCCTGTTACACTTCTCCTCTTTTCAAGGAAGAATCAACAGATTATTCAAACTTGAGCAGAAACGTACAATCCTTTGTTGTATTCCCAGCTTTTTGTCACAGCACCAATCTAAGAGACGGGTTTAGCCCAGCCTGGATCGGAACACCCACCTCTCAGTTCAGTCCAGGGTCCTACCAACTGAGCTACGTATAGTGAATTTTCCCCTAGGTACATGCTAGTAGAAACACTGACTCTCATTATATATTGCTCCATGGAAACAATAAATATCCATTTAAATATATGTGCTTATTATTTATTTGTGAATGTATTTTTTGTCGTTTTGTCAGAATCGGTGGCGAACCGAATCTCTTGAGACCTTAATGTCTTAAAACCCTTAATTTCTGTTTCCAGCATTATTTTATTTTGCATCAGTTGTAAAACTTTCCTGAGAAACTTAACCAACGATTATTTGGCTTAGAGACCTCAAATTACCATTATGAGATTTCGTTCAATCTGACCTTCAACTATGTCCAACGTGTATCTATTTAATATGAAGAACATGCTTTATGTTTTTTCTGCACCTCCCCATGTACACCTGGTCTTGAAAAGGCCAACACAAACATGTCATAAAGCAGATGGCATCATAGTACACAATTAAGCCATTCAATATTTCGTAGTTTAGCCGGTGAAGTTGAGAAACCATCCTTCTGACAATGCCGACAAAAGTATTGTCACCCCTAAGAGGATTCATCAGAGTTCAATAAACTACATGATGTATTGTTCAATATCCAATCCTAAAACATCTATAAGGCATATAATACTGTTTTTACCCTGCGGGATTATGTCATGAACATGTACGTCCGTTCGAGCAGCTGGCGCCAAAATTCGCTCTTTTTAGCCCACCATCACCAGATGGTGGGCTATGCAAACCGCTTTTCGTACGTCGTCCGTCTGTCAGTCCGTCCGTCCGTAAACAATTCTTGTTATCGCGATTTCTCAGGAACTACTCTATGGATCTTTCTCAAATTTGTACACAGGTTCCCCTTGGGGTCTAGTTGTGCAAGATACCTTTTCTGGTCCGATTCAAAAATTCAATATGGCCACCAAGCAGCCATCTTGGATTTCCCCATGAAACCTTGTCATCGCGATTTCTCAGGAACTACTGAATGGATCTTTCTCAAATTTGGTACACAGGTTTCCCTTGGGGTCTAGTTGTGCAAGATACCTTTTCTGGTTCGATTCGAAAATCCAATATGGCCACCAGGCAGACATCTTGGATTTCCCCATGAAACTTTATCGTCATTTCTCAGGAAGTACTGCATGGATCTTTCTCAAATTTGGTACACAGGTTTCCCTTTGGGTCTGGTTATGCAAGATACCCTTTTCGGTCCGAATCGAACATCCAATATGGCCACAAGGCCGCCATCTTGGATTTCTCCATGAAACCTTGTTATCGCGATTTCTCATGAACTACTGCATGGATCTTTCCCAAATTTGGTTCACAGGTTCCAATTGGGGTCTAGTTGTGGCAGGTAGCTTTTTTGGTCCGATTCGAAAATCCAATATGGCCACAATGCGACCATCTTGAATTTCCCCATGAAGCCTTGTTATCGCGATTTCTCAGGAACTACTGCGTGGATCTTTCTCAAATTTGGTACGCATGGTTCCCCTTGGGGTCTAGTTGTGCAAGATACCTTTTATGGCCACCAGGCAACCATCTTGGATTTCCCCATGAAACTTTGTTATCGTCCTTTCTCAGGAAGTACTGCATGGATCTTTCTCAAATTTGGTACACAGGCACCCCTTAGGGTCTAGTTGTGCAAGATGCCTTTTTCCGTCCGAATCGAAAATCCAATATGACCACAAGGCAGCCATCTTGGGTTTCCCCATGAAAATTTATCGTCATTTCTCAGGAAGTACTCCATGGATCTTTCTCAAATTTGGCACACAGGTTCCCCTTGGTGTCTAATTGTGCAAGATACCTTTCCTGGCCCGATTTGAAAATCCAGTATGGCCACCAGGCAGCCATCTTGAATTTCCCCATGAAACTTTATCGTCATTTCTCAGGAACTACTGCTTGGATCTTTCTCAAATTTGGTACACAGGTTCCCCTTAGGGTCTCGATATGCAAGATGCCTTTTTCGGCCCGAATCTTGGAGTACTCCATGAAACATTGTTATTGCGATTTCTCAGGAACTACTGCATGGATCTTTGTTAAATTTAGTACACAGGTTCTCCTGTCGGCAAGATACCTTTTCTGGTCCGATTCGAAAATCCAATATGGCCAACAGGGGGCCATCTTGAATTTCCCCTTGAAACATTGTTATCGTGAATTCTCAGGAAATATTTCATGGATCTTTCTGAAATTTGGTACACAGGTCCCAAATGGGGCCTAGTAGTGCAAGATACCTTTTTGGACCGATTCGAAAATCCAAATCACGCTTCAAATTAATACGGTATTCTCGAGTTGTGACGTTGCATCACAAGAGTCGGCGGATCAAACGGTGGGACATATTCTATATATTGACTATAGAGAATATCCATACCTTCACCTTCCATATCAAGGGGTTCAAAAATAATTCGGAATCAAAATGTAATTCTTCAAAATTTAAATCACTCTCTTTATTCCATGCAAGTGAACTGCTCCACCCTTTCGTCTGCCGGCGGGTCGGCTACATGAAGGGACGTCACTCTTGTGACTCAACGTCACAACTCGACAACTGTAGACTACTGCATGTTTCGATCCAAAGGAGATAATCAGGATTCAGGCACTTTTGAAGTTTCAACATTACTGCGCGGACCGGATCCCTTGTACTATCTTACTATTCTCGAAAAGAGAGATATCAAACTAGCCCAGTAAACAGAACAGAATTAGCATTCTTTCCTAATCATGAAATCTTAAGTATGTTTCATAGCTCATGCCAAAGAGATTGGTCCTCGCTTCCAGTACCCAATGATGACACGTGCAAAAAAATAAATGAAAAAAAAATACTACAAAACAAAGGCGAAGGATCCTCCGTACATGTAATTTCATTTTCAGATTAACTTTGCTCATTTCTCTTGTATTATAACAACAGACATAAGTACAGTTTTTAGAAATCTTGAAACTCCTGAAACTTAGATTATATCTTGGTGTTTTTCGGTGTCCCTTTTCGAAATTCTGTAAACAAGATTACAAATCAATCGTTTGTTCTTAGTAACAATGGATAAAAAGATCCTCTAGTCATTAGCTTACAATTATCGGACAATGGTGGGCGCCAAGATCCTTCAGGATCTCTCGTCCTGTTTTTGAGAACTATATCACTTTGTTTTTTCACCCACAGATATATATATATATATATATATATATAAGATTGTTCTCAAAAAAGAGGCGAAAAGTCTAATAAATGTGCAGCGAAATCTTGGTCAAATAAATTTACAACAAAAGACCAGATGATTCAAATAATTATAGTATATGATTAACCAACCACAAAATGAAAACAGTTGCAAAATGTGGTACGATATGTAACAAACCTTAGGCTTACCAGAATACAGTAATAGTGTGCCAAATCCTGATATCCACACATTTCCCACTCCAAGAAAAAGTCCTATTCCAGCGGCAAGCGACGTCCTGATTCTGTAACTCAAATCGGGAAACAACACTATGGGAATCTCTCAACAACGTCGACTTCACAGTGAAATTGCACAAGATCTTCAAAAGCTTCAAAAGGGACCTTTAACCTGTCCCAATAACCAATATTCCACTCGCAAATTTGTGTGAAAGCACTTGCTGATAGTCCAAAAGTTCCGCGACCAATTTCACGATCTCGCTCAATGAAATGCCTAAACTATAAAAACAACCTCTCTTCCGGACAGACTGTCACTCTGTCCACTCAATTCAAATCACAGGCCGGACATCACACTGCTATATCACTGTCTAGTCCTTAGCTAAATAATTATTGTTTCTTTAGAATGTTATTGTGACATGCCCACTGGGGTTTCCTTCGATCTGGAGTACTAACTCCATAGTTGACTTCAGAGAGTTTGATTACTGTGCGATAAGGTCCATTAAATCTAGTTGTCAGTGACTCACCTCGTGATGATATTAAGACCAGCACTGTCTCTCCGCGACGAAGGGCACAATCCTTAGTGTCAAATCGGATTTTCATTACATTTTGAGAAGACTCCGGATGTCTTTTGGTTACGTCGCATGTCTTAGAGAGCCTTTGTCTGAAGGTAGACACATAGTCCAAAATATTAGTCTCCTCAACCTCACTAAGAAACCTCTCTTTTGTCAACTTTAATGGACCTTTGACATCATGTCTATAGGCTAGCTCCAATGGACTGAAGCCTGTTGACTTTTTGAGCAAGTGCATTCCAGCAAATAGAACTTACCTTTCGGTCAGAATACTCGAAAACATATTCTTCATAGTATGGTGATATCTAAAGAGCCCTGTGAGTGTGGATGATAGGCTGTAGACTTTAGTTGATTAATAACTAACTCATGCCTGACTCCCTGGAAAAGCCCCGACATAAAATTTGAGCAGCGAATCTCTTTGGGAGGCCATACCGAGTGGAAAACTGAAGCAACGCTTCCACTACAGCCATTGCGGTTATTAATTTCAAAGGAGTTGCTTTTGCATCACATCCATGATCGGCAGCAAATATTTATATTCAGACTTTGTGCTAGGTAGCGGACCGACACAGTCTACCAAAACTTTACTGAATGGTTCATCAAATGCCGGAATCAGTATTGATGGGGCTGGTTTTATAGATTGCTGGGTTTTCGTACCATCTGACATGTATGGCAGGTCTTACAGTAACTCAAAATATCATTGTGTAGTTGACCAGTAAACATGTTGCATAACTCTGGCTTGAGCCTTTCCTATCCACCAACGCAATATATCATCATCTGCCGTAAATGCCCTCAAGCCATCTACATAGAAGAAGCAGAACGGCCCTTGAGAAAACGTATGAATGGACACAAGGCTGATATTAGACATGACCACAAACCCATTGGGCAACACTTCACCCTGCCTGGCAATTCCCTTCCCGATTTCTCATTTGCCGTTCTTAGAAAGAAAGTCTTTAGAATTAAATTAAAGATCAGAAAATCATCACCAAATTTGATTGTATATACAAGGAACTTAACAGGGATCTGGGGTTCGTTGCGATATAGCCGAAATATTGTTGAAAACGACTTTAAATTCTATTCATTCGCTCACTCTGGGATTTGTATCACATTATATTAATTACTTACTGGTGCATTCGCATGTTTTGTATCATTATTGCTACAGCTGATTACCCAACTTAGCTATTGTCACACATTGATTATTGCTGACTGTTGATTTACCCATTATCTTAACCACTTTTGCCAGACATTATACCATTAATAGACAATTAACCGTGTCGTCAAATCGAATGTTTCCTTATCACGCTTATTGAAACAATCTGTTTTATTGTTTGATATACTCACTTGTAATTGACACTACACACTCATGTCATGGTCTCTATTGTGCTATTTATACAGTACTTGTGTATATATGCCTATGTTGACGATCTCAGCCAGATTTTTTTTAGCCCACCATCACCAGATGGTGGGCTGTTCACATCGCTTTTCGTCCGTCGTCCGTCCGTCCGTCAACAATTCTTGTTATCGCGATTTCTCAAGAACTATTGCATGGATCTTTCTCAAATTTGGTACACAGGTTCCCCTTGGGGTCTAGTTGTGCAGGATACCTTTTCTGGTCGGATTCGAAAATCCAATATGGCCACAAAGCGGCCATCTTGGGTTTCCCCATGAAACCTTGTTATCGCGATTTCTCATGAACTACTGCATGGAACTTTCTCAAATTCGGTACACAGGTCCCCCATGGCGTCTAGTTGTGCAAGATACCTTTTCTGGTCGGATTCGAAAATCCAATATGGCCACCAGGCAGCCATCATGGATTTCCCCATGAAACATTGTTATCGCGATTTCTCAGGAAGTACTGCATGGAACTTTCTCAAATTCGGTACACAGGTTCCCCTTGGGGTCTGGTTGTGCAAGATACCTTTTCTGGTCCGATTCGAAAATCCAATATGCCCACCAGGCAGCCATCCTGGATTTCCCCATGAAACATTGTTATCGCGATTTCCCAGGAAGTACTGCATGGATCTTTCTCAAATTTGGTACACAGGTTCCAATTGAGGTCTAGTAGTGCAACATACCTTTTCTGGTCCGATTCGAAATTACAAGCGTCTAATCCGTCATCCATAATTCAGCCGTCGTCCATTAGAGAATATCCGCGTCCATAATCCAAAGACCTATTCCATATTCCATATAACAGTATTAGCACCAAATTCAAAAAGACAATCATAGTATACATAGACATAGGCTTGTTTCCTGCAAGAGAGAAGCCTTCAACAGTTTTCAATGATGCCGGCAAGACATCATGATGTTCCAAAAATATCAAATCCGTATCGCTGATCAGTATTCTTAATCCATAATATTCGTTGTAAAATCGTCATCTAAAGAATGATATATCTCAGTCACGCTTTGATTGTGACTTCATATGAGTACCATAGGATCTTGAAGTACATGGGTTCATACGGCCCCTAGCCCCGGGTTAAGGGGAATTAGACACAAGTTACGAAACGTAGCGCCATAGATCTTGCACGCTACGTTCGCATTTTTTTATCAGCATGCGATATGTATCGCCAAATTTGAGAAACTTTGAGTGGAGGCGTTTGGTGGAATAGCCCTGTTTTATAAGTTTCAGTAACAATGTTTTGTGACGTTGATTAAAATCGTCACATTTAACACAGGATCTAGCAAATGCTACTAAGCGAGATATGTATGCGCCATATGCAGGTCCCATTGGAATATTACTGTCCAGAAAGGGATACCCCAAGGCGCCAATTTTGGATATAGCCATGAACCCTTGTTATCGCGATTTCCCAGGAACTACTGCATGAATCTTTCTCAAATTCGGTACAAAGGTTCCCCTTGAGGTCTAGGTGTGCAAGGTACCTTTTGGGGTCCGATTCGAAAATCTAATATGGCCACCATGCAGCCACCTTGGATTTCCCCATGAAACCTTGTTATCGCGATTTTTCAGGCACTACTGCATGGATCTTTCTCAAATTTGGTACACAGGTTCCAATTGAGGTCTAGTAGTGCAACATACCTTTTCTGGTCCGATTCGAAGTTCCAATATGGCCACAAGGCGGCCATCTTGGATTTCCCCATGAAACCTTGTTATCGCGATTTCTCAGGAACTACTGCATTTTTCTTTCTCAAATTCGGTACACAGGTTCCACTTGTGGACTAGTTGTACAAGATACCTTTTCTGGTCCGATTCGAAAACCCAATATGGCCAACAGGCAGCCATCTTGGATTTCCCCCATGACACCTTGTTATCGCGATTTGTCAGGAACTACTTCTTGGTTCTTTCTCAAATTTGGTACACAGGTTCTCCTTGTGGTCCAATTGTGCAAGATACCTTTTCCGGTCCGATTTCAAAATCCAATATGTCCACCAGGCGGCCATCTTGGATTTCCCCATGAAACATTGTTATCGCGATTTCTCAGGAAGTACTGCATGGATCTTTCTCAAATTTGGTACACAGGTTCCAACTGGGGTGTAGTAGTGCATCATACCTTTTCTGATCCGATTAGAAAATCCAATATGGCCACAAGGCGGCCATTTTTGATTTCCCCATTAAACCTTGTTATCGCGATTTCTCAGGAACTACTGCATGGATCTTTCTCAAATTTGGTAAACAGGTTCCAATTAGGGTCTAGTAGTGCAAGATACCTTTTCTGGTCCGATTCGAAAATCGAATATGGCCATCAGGCAGCCATCATGGATTTCCCCATGAAACATTGTTATCGCGATTTCTCAGGAAGTACTGCATGGATCTTTCTCAAATTTGGTACACAGGTTCCAACTGGGGTGTAGTAGTGCAACATACCTTTTCTGGTCCGATTAGAAAATCCAATATGGCCACAAGGCGGCCATTTTGGATTTCCCCATTAAACCTTGTTTTCGCGATTTCTCAGGAACTACTTCATGGTTCTTTCTCAAATTTGGTAAACAGGTTCCCCTTGTGGTCCAATTGTGCAAGATTCCTTTTACGGTCCGATTTCAAAATCCAATTTGTCCACCAGGCGGCCATCTTGGATTTCCCCATGAAACTTTGTTATTGCGATTTCTCGGGAACTACTGAATGGATCTTTCTGAAATTGGTACACAGGTTCCCCTTGGGGTCTAGTTGTGCAAGATACCTTTCCTGGTCCGATTAGAAAATTCAATATGGCCACCAGGCAGCCATCTTGGATTTCCCCATGGCACCTTGTTATCGTGATGTATCAGGAAGTACTGCATTGATCTTTGTCAAATTTGGTACACAGGTTCCCCTTGTGCTCCAGTTGTGCATGATACCTTTAGTGGTCCGATTTCAAACCCAGTCCACCAGTCGGCCATCTTGGATTTACCCATGAAACTTTGTTATTGCGATTTCTCAGGAAATGCTTTATGGATCTTTCTCAAATTTCGCTACACAGGTTCCCCTTGGGGTCTAGTTGTGCATGATACCTTTTCTGGTCCGATTCGAAAATCCAATATGGCCACCAGGCAGCCATCATGGATTTTCCCATGAAACATTGTTATCGCGATTTCTCAGGAACTACTGCATGGATCTTTCTCAAATTTGGTACACAGGTTTCAATTGGGGTCTAGTAGTGCAAGATACATTTTCCGGCCCGATTCGAAAATCCAATATGGCCACCAGGCAGCCATCATGGATTTCTCCATGAAACCTTTTTATCGTCATTTCTCAGGAAGTACTGCATTGATCTTTGTCAAATTTGGTACACAGGTTCCCCATGTGGTCCAGTTGTGCAAGATCCCTCTTCTTGTCCGATTTCAAAATCTAATATGTCCATCAGTCGGCCATCTTGGATTTCCCCGTGAAACCTTGTTATCGCGACTTCTCAGGAACTACTGCATGGATCTTTCTCAAATTTGGTACACAGGTTCCCCTTGGGTCTAGTTGTGCAAGAGGTCTTTTCTGGTCCGATTCGAAAATCCAATATGGCCACAAGGCGGCCATCTTGGATTTCCCCACGAAACCTTGTTATCGCGATTTCTCAGGAACTACTGAGTACTCGCTGATTGGCTGGACCTCACCAAGAGCAAGGTCGTTGAAACAATCCGCCATATTGACAGAAGTACTCTTCCCCAAGCAAAACAAGTACTGAGAAACCTCAATTCGCAAGAAGTTCTAGCAAATTTCCAGAGTAAATTCGTCATAGTCCCAGCAGACAAAGCTCCGAATAATATAATATTCATATGTAAATATTACTATTACCAGGTGCTGGTTAAAGAATTGAGTGTAGACATATCTTCATCAAATACGTCTACTTACTCCCAAACTGCATTTACTCTGGAAGATTTATTTAACAATCACAAAAAGTTTCTCAAGGAAAGAGGTATTTGTCTTCCAACCAATCATAGCGACATACCAAAAAATATACTGGACTCCCAAAATGCATAAATCACCATACAAAGCTAGATTCATAGCTGGTTCTAGAAGCTGCACCACCAAGCTTCTTTCAACCCTATTGACGAGGGCCTTCAGGAGGTAAAAGCATTTTGGGAAAGGTATTGCGCCACTATTTCTAAGAACTCTGGCGTTGAATGTATGTGGATATTGAAAAACTCAAAATGTCTTACGGAAGAACTTGATGCTAAGGTCACATACCGTACAGACATGTATCCACATGGGATTTCTCGACTCTCTATACTACAATCCCTCATGAGGACCTTATTGACCGTATAAGTTCATTAATAGTATCTGTGTTCATGAAAACTGATCGTAGATATATTAATGTCAGAAGCCATAAAGCATTCTTTAGCTCGACTACATACAAGAGATATCATTCATGGGATATTTCTCTGTTTATAGAGTTGCTTGAATTTCTCATTAAAAATATCTATGTGAAATTTGGCAACACAATATATCAACAGCATATAGGCATTCCAATGGGTACTAATTGTGCACCCCGATTGGCTAACCTATATCTGTTCTCTTATGAATATGCAGGCTTTCAAAAACCGATCCATTCAAAGCCCGTTCCTTCTCATTCACCAAACGCTATATAGACGATCTTCTCGCTGTGGATAATCGCTATATAAATGACGCAGTGAAGGATATATATCCACCTTCACTGGATTTGAAGGAAACTACAGATAGCCCTACAGGCACATCTTATTTAGATCTCTATCTCTATAAAAATGAAGCGGGCATTCTCTCTCGTCGACTTTATGACAAAGAGATGATTACAATTTCGACATCGTAAACTATCCCTTTCTGGATAGTAATATTCCAGTGGGACCTGCATATGGCGTATACATATCTCGCTTAGTAGCATTGCTAGATCCTGTGTTAAATGTGATGATTTTAATCAACGTCACAAAACATTGTTGCAGAAACTTATAAAACAGGGCTATTCCACCAAGCGCCTCCACTCAAGGTTTCTCAAATTTGGCGATACATATCACATGCTGATAGCAAAATACGAACGTAGCGTGCAAGATCTATGGGGCTACGTTTCGTAACATGTGTCTAATTCCGCTTAACCCGGGGCTAGGGGCCGTATGAACCCATGTACTTCAAGATCCTCATGGTACTCATATGAACAGTCACAATCAAAAGCGTGACTGAGATACATCATTCTTTAGATGACGACTTTACAACGAATATTATGGATTAAGAATACTGATCAGCGATACGGATTTGATATTTTGGAACATCATGATGTCTTGCCAGCATCATTGAAAATTGTTGACCGCTTCTCTCTTGCAGGAAACAAGCCTATGTTTATGTATACTTTTGTCTTTTTGAATTTGGTGCTAATACTGTTATATGGAAATGGAATAGGTCTTTGGATTATGGACGCGGATATTCTCTAATGGACGACGGCTGGATTATGAATGACGGACTAGACGCTTGTAATTTGATATGTTGTTCGGAATCACTTCAGAGGTTATTTACCGCAAACCCCGTTTCTGTTGCAGTTTTTTCTAGGTTTGGTGATTTTCTCGCTAGATTGACTGGACTAAGTGGACCATATTGTTATTTCCGGCTGAACTGGATAACTCTGGAGTGCACCCTAATAATATATGGTGTACAATCCCTGAATAATTGTCAAGGGAATCTTCAACTCGGTGTGATTATAATCTTTTGGAACAAATCCTGTGTGATATGACTATTGGATATCCCTAATAAGATGATTTCTCGTCTCCTACAAGAGTGATACGCTGAAAAAGATCTGGAGTTAAATCCGTATTTGGACCATTTGCATGTATGTTATCTTTCAACTATATCCGTCCTTGGCATTTTGGGACCTGTCTAGGCAGAGGGTGGGGCATTTCGGTCCCCTGATTATTTTT